>JADNRY010000064.1:0-267038 GCA_015501585.1 Rhodocollybia butyracea
CGATCCTCCGTGCGTCTCAGACTAAGGACAACCTTTTGGGACCACGGTTCGTTGGCTCTGAGTACTGTTCCCAGGTTAAGATTGGCGGGGAGGCGCCGATTGCGTAAACCACAGCCACACATTTATTACAGTCATTCCCACGTCCTTTGAACTCTCTGCACCCTCGTCATCACACCAATCAATAGGTGTAAGCCTGGTTAGATGGGAGGCCCCTGAAAATACGCCTGAAGGCCTTTCGCAAAATTTTTCCATTTTGGCCGAAAATGTCCGAGCCAAAATCGCTCGATTGGACTTGGACCCCAAAATGTCCGAAACCCGAGTGGCCCCCGTTTTTGACCGTACACTTCCTAAAATGTCTTTAAATAGCTGGAATTGGCTTTTCAGCATCATACGACACTTAATTTGGCGGTGGAACCGTTGATTGGAGACATAGTACTCGTACTGAGGGCATACGGTAATGTAAATAATGCAGTATGCCGATACACCACTATTCAACGTCCATATCATTATTGCAGCTTCGGAATCGCTTCAAGGCGGCACAAAGTTGAGCCATCCCATGTTTAAGCGCATCATAACAAGCTTCGTCATCCTCGTGTATGACAAGCACATCTGCAACACCATTGTTCTCGATAGGTTTTCCAAGGAGAAGAAGAAACTGCGCAGGTGGAATTTTTGTGAAGTGCTTGGTTCGAAATAAAACTGTTGAACCGGTAATAGACGTGAATTGATTACCATGGGCTAAACGCTCGAAAAGCTGAAGATCCAGGTAGGAAATGGCGCAAATTTCTGAAGACTCGGTGATAGATGCATGCTTTCCATTCTTCCCCGCAGTTTTCTCGTAGAGAGCAACAACTAAAAATTTGCTGTCCAGGAACAGGTATAGAAAGAAAGGTAGTCGGACATACCTTTGCTAATGAATAATTCACCATCGATACAAACTATACCATAATCATCTACTCTCAATGGTCGGATACTGGAGACTCTTGCATTGATAAGATTTGCTAACAGTGGAACTTTGGCCTCACGGAAGAGTTTGGCTCGACGGCTTGCTGCCTGTGGAGTACGGTAAAGAGGTCAGGTAGCGATACGGAGTGATCATCTTGTACTGACCTGTTTGACTACAGAAGTAAAGCTTACGACTGGAAAAAAGACAATAGAGAAGTAAAGCGTTGCTGATCGTCACTTGGCGCTTATCATTAATCGGTTTGAACGGCCCGATTGATCAGCCTTGGTTATTGACCACCTCTGCCTCCTCCGAAAGCCATAGAACACAGACCATTTAAATGCATAGACTTCGGTGTACAGCTTCTACCAAAGGGTCCTAGGAGACGAGGGCTCAGTACTTCAGTACTTACTCCGTCATTTTTCTCGGTTTTCTCCTCATCCTAGTTACGAATGATACCGTCCACTTTTTGTTTCGCCCATGTAAGTTTTAGCTTTCCAGTTTTGCGTCTTAATATTTAATTTTAACTAAACTAATTAACTGCAGTTAAGAAGTTCAAGGGTTCGCATACTTCAACCTTCCACCTAAAATCCCAGCCGCCCTTCTTTTGACCTTCGGAAGCAAGAGATCAAGCCCAAATCCATGATACATCAAGCGTCGGATAACCATGAGAAGGCCAAGGACCTGGTGAGCTTATACTTTGTTTCTGTCTACGGCTTTGCTAAATTTCCAACCTAGGCTCTCTATCGAGATCGATATCGATGGCGACTAAGATCTTTGAAATGAATTACGCTGTGAATGGAGACCTGCGCGTTCAATATTCAATATTCAACGTCCGCGTCAACCCCCACTACAACACTGCGTCTCATAAAATCTATGTAATATCATGAGTCGGTCTTTTCCATGTGTGGATTTCCGTTCTTTCTGTTCTTCCGTATGCCATTCATCGCTTCCTTCCTTCTCCTTCGTATTAAAGTCTCGATGCTCCCAAATAGCTAGATCCATGACGCCTAAATATAGAATAACCAATGGAAACTAGGGAATTGCTGACCTGGTATGTTTCCTTAGCCAACCTCGAGCTCTACCCCCTATGCTGAAGCTCACATTTTCTCCATTGGCAGAGATCCTTCATCAGTCGCGGAGCTTCACCAGTCACTGTCTTAGCCTATTCGCAGATGCAATCATCCGAAGCAACCATATTGGCTTTGAGCGAATGTTCGATATACTTCACCGTTCAAGGAAGTGCAGAATTAGTGGCGGCCAAAGAGCTAGATTGGGTAATGGGTGGAGGAAGTGTTGTCATGTTCGATAGCTGCGCTGGCTTATTTTCCTCCCCAAGGTGAGTTGCGTTCGAGGTCTCAAGCTGATTTTGCAAGTTCAATGTCCTACATAACCCGAAGCGATTAAAACGGGAATAGGGCGGTGAGTAGGACTTCACGCGCACAACCATTCCTTCTCATCGTTCCGGCTCTTTTGAGCTTCTAGCCAATTATTGGTTGCCCCAGTAATCACCCGCAGCACAGGAATGGTGCACTAAAAGCGCCATAGCCTTTTTTTAAACAAGGCGACAACATTTCCTCTCCTGTTGTTGATGTTGACGAGTTGAAGGGATGTGCGTCGGCAGTTGCTTACAGCGTAGTTCTCAAGCCACGGAGGAGTGACACCATCAAGAACACCGCTACAGTTGTCTCTACGATGTTACTCGACGCCGGAGCTGGGTTGAAGATTCACGAGGACTAGAGGGTGATGAAGAAGAACAATACCTAGTGCGACGTTCCACCGGCACCTGGCTCTGGTCCTCTTAACCGACACTCTCAACATCGCCGCTGTTTTCATCCCTTCGCTATTCGGTACATGCACAGCTTCCCCTTCCAGTGCCATTGCACTGTGGTTCCCTCGCTTGTATTCGTCCATGGGAAGCAACGAGTTTCAGTTAAATACTAGTTGCATACGGGGGTGGCGAATATATGCCCGCCTACTCCGTATATAGAACTCCGAATGCAACTAGCTTTGACCGGGAAGATCAGAAAGAGGAACAATAGCGACGCCAGAGGAAGAGTAATGAGACGGAGGCAGAGTCAGGATTGATATCGAAACCTTCCACGGAGGGCGTTACGGCGAAGATTTTGGAAGCGATCAACGTGAAGCGGGTGGGAGGAATGAAGACGTTGGGAACCTTGTACGTCAAATCTGATGCAACGTTTGCATTTCTTTTCTAATTTAATCTTTCAGATTCCGCACGGCCCTCTCTCATACTCGGTATATCAGTGATGTTGTCTAACATGCGCTATCTTGGGCAGGATAAAACTATTGAGAAACCACAACTCACGCGGAAACCCATCAGAGAAACCCCTTGACTATGCAGGAACCCATGATTGTTGCGGCCAGACCCCGGATTAGTAATACTGGGCATACAGGCTCAGAATGGTACAACCTGGTTCAACTTCCGAGTCTGTCTAAGGCTAATTGTCGAGAAGTGACCAGATCTTTTCAGAGATTTGCAGCGATTCATGGACTCGCCTGAACTGCATTTTCCAAGATCTTCTGACTCGTAAGGTCAAAAGTGGAATGTTGTCATTGACCTCAATGTCGATACTAGTATAGCCTTAACTTAAGTATAGCTGAAAGTGTCAAAGAAGCTTGACTTCAAGTTTCGAATTCAACTTGTAAGTTGTCAGGGGACTCCTCAACTCACAGAATGACACCTGCAGTGCAGCTTCTCTCTATCTTACTGGACGCTGATTTTTTAGCTCTATTTTGTGTATGTAGTTGGTATGTAGTATAAGCAAGAGTATAAGTACTTATGTACTGCGAAGTCCTTGGATACATTCTATGTACTACGAAGTTTTCTCTCAGCTCTCTGCTTTTGCCAAGTTTAATTCTCTGTAAAGCCTCCAAGTCTTCGTGTTATCAGTAAGTAAGTCTTAATATATCCTGGACCTTCTAGTAGGCTGCGAGTAACTCTCGCGTCCAAGCTCGCGTCGAAGGTTGCGGGACTAGCGCTAGACAAGCGCTAGAATAACACGGCCGGCCAGCGGCCGGCTACCAGAAACCCTATCAGTGACTTTTCGAGAGGCCTAGGGTTTCCGGAGCAACCCTGGGTTGCTGCAAAAATTGGGGTTTCTCAATAGTTTTATCCTCTTGGGCAGGGATGGAATATGGCCACAAAAATTGCAAAGCCTTTTGTGCTTGGGACGCCTCCTAGAGGGACGGGTTTGGAGGCGCAGGCACACCTTAGCACTAGCGGTTCGGGCTCTCGTATATACTCGGTTATGGGCCCCGAGTCCGGGTATAGCAGGTTCTACTACTCAACCTCAGCCTCAGCTCCCCCTTCGTTGCTGCGGGAGTGGGATGAGAAGGCAGAGACGTTTACGATTGGAGAGACGAGAAAGTTGATCGAGGCGTTGAGCATGGGTTCGGTGGATGGGGTGGGAAGTGGTGATGCATGAGATGGTGCTAGGGTGAGTTGTCATTTTTTTCTTTTCGGGATAATGACCTGACCCTATTTTTATTTTTTCGCTTTTCGCAGGCCCTAGGACATCCAACTGGAGCTGAAGAGGATCAATGCCAGGACCTGGTTTGTTCTCGTCACATGGAGCAGCAGGGGAGTTGACCCGATGAAAGAGATGATGGAGATGCTGGTGGCGGTGGCGGGACAAAGATGCAAAGTCGGTGGCGGAGAAGCGGAGCGTGGTAAGTACTTATTTTAGTCTTCTTTCTTTCATGTATATTTTCTCTCTTCTATTTTGGTGTGACGATCTGATCTTGTCTGCCTTTCCTCAACAGGCTCATACCGAACGACCCGCGAGACGCCAGGACCGCGATTCTGGCGATGACAACGTGACGATGGGAAGAAGAGACGTGTTTCAGGTTCGGGGTGGAGAAACAGAGTGTGGTGAGTGTTTTTGGTTCTTTCATATATCTTCTTTTTGCAACTTTGCGACTCTGATTCTGTCTACCTTTTTTCACCAGGCTCATACTACCGAAGAGGATCGACTCGCGAGACGTCAGGACAGCGATGACAAAAGTGACGATGGCAAGAAGAAGAAGAACCGCCCGTCGGGGGTGGAGAAGCGGAGTGTGGTAAGTTTTTTATTCCGTGTTTTCCTTCACACGTTGTTGCTTGTTTGTTTCCTATTTATTTATTTTTTGTGGTTTTATCACAGTAATAATCCAATTTCACCTACCCTTTTGAACAGCCACGTACCCCCGAAGAGAACCAACGCCAGGACATTGCCTCATCCCCCGAAACATTGTCGTGCCCAACCCGGTGACGAAAGCGACAATGGCCAGAAGAAGTGGGGACAGACGGAACCATCCGGTTGGCCGACGGGTGAAGTCTCGTATCAATGTTATCACTGTTGATGCAGGACGGATTTGCTGCACATGCACTGCTCAAAAGAAAAATGCATCTTGAATTTCTGCGTGAGGTGTATAACTTATTTGTATGTTTCTTTTCTGGCATTCTCTTTTCACTGTGATGACCTTTTTCTTTCTTTCTTCATAGATACGAGGTCGGAGGAAGTGACGCTCTTCCACGAGAAGAAGGACTGGGTTTGTCAGCGGTGTTCAGGTTGTTGCATGTGTTCGATATGTAAGGACCGGGTTACGACGAAGGCCAAAGGCAAGGTCACGGGCTGGAAAGGGAAGGCTCGTGCTCATGAGAGTGATAGCGCGGGTCTTCCCAGAGTCATCAAGAGGCCGGGACTATTGATACCAGCTTCGGAGAGCGATGAATTGGAGGAGGACGGGTCATATCAGGTAGCATCCGAAGAGGATATGTATCTTGTACCCCGTCTGAGCACGGCCAAAGAAGAGCACAAAAGGCAAGACGACAGCCCGGGTGGATAGACAGATAGACTGGCCAGAGGGAGATCTGTTTCATTACTGCCATCAATGCCGTAGCAGGTCGAAGAAAGTATATATGCAGTGTAGGGATGAAGATGGGTGTGCGCTGAAGTATTATGGAAGATGTATCACCCAGCGGTGCGTATTTGTTTTTGATTTTTTTTCTCCTTCCTTTCACTTATCCGATTTCTTCTGATAGATACCCTAATGTGGAATTCAACCCTCACGAGACAACTTTGAATGTTTCCGATGCAAAGGTGTCTTCAACTGTACTAGCTGTTGCAGGAGGCGCGGCGTTGAATATTTCCCTACCAAGGCCCTCTTCCAAGAATACAACGCCCCAATGCACCAGACTTTCCTCGCGTTCCGTCAAACCCTTCCTTCGAGCAAGCCTAAGCGAATATTTGTAGGCGAAGTTTAGGACGAGTGTGAGGCGAGTCGATACGCGAAGCAGGTGTTGGTTCTCTACGGTCAGTGAAAGGCAAGACGGCATCCCAATCAGTAAATCAGACCAAACCACCGCCGTTTGAGGAGGCCGGTATACATGAGTTGCGAGAATGAAGCTACTGGGTGCAATGCGAATAACTGTACACGATGCATAACGCAATGGTGAGTACTACCCTTTTTTTTTTTTTTGGCTGAATGTTCTTTTAATCATCCATCTGTTATAGATACATTCGACGCCTCCCGAGAAGAAGATTTTGCGTGTTTCCGCGGCTAAGGCACATGCAACTGCGATCTGTGTTGCAGGAGGCGCGGCGATGCATACCGCACAACCAAAGCCCTTCTTGAAGATCCCGACGTGCCTTCTCAGACGAATGCCGCCGATACGCCTCAGTCATCTCTCGGACAGATTGATTCTTCTTCAGCTCCCAAGTCCCCTTCCTCTGAGTAAGAGCGTGGGTTTTGGCGTTGCGCACGGCGGTTGTTGGGCATTGCTTCCTCACTCCTACTCTAGTACTAGTATAACATGCAGGTTTATAGGTCGTGGTATATAATAGCACAAGCTGATTATATCTCTCAAGTTTTCAGACCAGAAACTTGAACCATGGGGGAACAAACGCGGTAAAGAAATAATTGAGACACACAGGAATAAGTATTACAATTTACAAAGCACTACTAGGCTGCTCTTGCCATTACACTACGAGACACCAAAACAAGTAGCGGTGCCAGGGCACAGACGATGATCACCCAGTCCTCCGATACAAGTTGTTTCTTTGGTGAACTCGTATGCAGTAGTTGGTCTTCTCTGACACATTTGACTTTTTTTTTTGTGGAGGCTATGTTGCGCGATTATACTTAGTATGATACCCGCAGCACAAGCGCCATCACCGGCACCAGTACTTGGTTCAAAAACAAATGCAGAATGTATCATATGCAGAACCTACGTAGACCTCGAAGGCGAAGATGTTGGAAAAGATGGCCCCAGCGCAGACCGAGAAGACTCTGCTGCTCCCGCTGCATCACCCATACCACCCTGAGACACCAAAGACAAAACCGAGGCAGAGGCAGAGGCCAGCGAGCACGGAGGCCCAGAAGGCAACAACTCTGCCGTAAAAGACATCCCGGATGACGAGAACGACCTGGATCTCCAGCGCTGTCAGCCTCATGCGCTACCGCAAGAGTAGTTGCCAGCGCCAACGCCTGTCTGCCGACGCCCATTCCTTGTCTTCATACTATTCAAGGAAGGCAGATATGGCAGAGGGTAGGTGAAGCTCCTAGGAGGATGTGAGCTTGAAGTTAAGCGTATAGGAAGGATGGAAGAACCCACCAATAATGGGTTGTTTCCAAGAGTGCCGAATACCTTTGAAGTGAAAGGAATGGGAACAGGGTACATGGTACAGATATGAATAAGGATTGACGAGGGAATAAGCCTAGTTGAGTTGAGATAAGCAAAAGGTATGGCGGATGCAATTAACGAAAGAATGTAAACGAGATAGGACACCTACGTATAGAGCCGTCTGATAACTCAACACCCAACAAACTTTCCGTCTTCGAAGCTGCTTTACCCTCAGCGGTGGCGTTAGCTTGAGGCGAGACCGCGTGAGCGAGCAATTTGAAGTTCTTAATGGCATTGGTATTAATCAGAACCCACGGCAATATCAGAAGATGTACACGAAAACAATGTAACTCACTTGCCACTCGCGACCTAGCTCTACGCCTATCTTGACGCTCTTGCATACGTCCTCGTTCCCAATCCAGCTGCAAATGTTCTCCGTCCTTGAGTTGTCATGGACAAGACTCTTGACTAATGGGTGCTAGACAGTTATGATTGAGAAAGGTACCTGAAGACGACTTTATAGATTAAGTGGACTTGCTTGTAGAAGCCAATTTGGCAGACATAGAAATGAAGGGCGGGTTTGTTTGATACCAGGATTCTACGCGAGCCGATGAATCGATGAAGATTCGCCGGCAAATTACGTCCGAACAGATACAGTAAGTGGTGGTTCTCTAGGTTCGGTATACCCAGTCTCGGATTCAGCTGAGTGTGAGAAGGGATGATAAGGTAACTCTCCCGTACCAGCAAACGCTGTACGTCGCTGAGAGTGGGTAGCAGAGTACAGAAAGGTAATGAAACAAGGAACAAAATAGAATGATAGAATGCTAAATAAGACGAGGTGTTTATTAGTACTGATTTCTTGTACTAGAGACGAAAACTCACCGGCACCACAGAATAGCTAAATGAATACCGTTAAACTTCTGTCAAAGTCCTTTCATACCCTTCTCCAAATCTTGTACCATACCCACACCAAACGCCTCCAAACCTAAATCCAGAGGTATCCACACCAGCATTTCAAACGTTCATCGACATCCATCATCTGTAGCTGTGGTGAAAAAACAAAGATACATGAGAAAAAGAGTTTCATACCATCTTCTTCTCTCCAAATTCAGAGTTATGGAGCGCGCGCGTGGTGGGCGACGATAGATAATCATATAGTGGACAAAAAAAGGATGGAAAGAAAAGTTCCGTTGAATTTCGTTGATGAGATTGTTTACGAGTGACAGGAACCAGCCAGTACGAGTCATTAGCAACATCACCCAGGTCATGAAAGCCTGCGATGACCCCACACCTAGCCTTGAAAACTAGAGTGTCGACAGCTCTTGACTCGCGATGGTGGTGGTCGAAGAACAGAAAGTAGGCGCTGGCAGTTGACCGGCCTCTCTATTCTTGCCTTGATTCTTGCCGCATCATTGGCTTAGCTCCATGTTCAAACGTTGACACGTTTAGATCCAGATTTGTCGCGTTTCTCCGACCTGACATAAGAGATATTCCAGGAATTCCGAGTTGATTGAGAGCTGCATTTTCGTTGATGAAAGAATTAAAGGATACAAATGGCTAAGCGCTCACTATGAGCGTGAGCGCCTATCATTCTCGCAGGGAAGAAACCATATTTCAATCAACTCAATAAAACTACGGATAAAGAACAAAAGGCACTCGTATGTTGTGCCCTTTTATTATGCCATCAAGACATTCCCCGTCGCGTTTCAGGAGAACGGCACGGTAGTTGGGCTGCTGGAAGACTGCTTCATTGGGTTCTTTTTCGAAATAAAAATCTACAAGACGCCAGTCCCATAGTCGCCATGCTCGATGATACGCACCTGTATCTGTGAATCGATGAAGGTGGTCAGCTCGTTTGCTCCCATTGCGCATCAGCTCGACAAGCCAATCTCTTTCAAAGCATGCAAAGTCAACCACACCCTCCTTGAGCCCATCTCCGTTGTTCGTTGGAACCTGTGATATTAGAAACGTTTCGCAGCTAAGACTCGCAAGAGCGGACGAAAACTGAGTGCTGTAAAAAGTTTCCGGCACTGAATTCTCTCTTTTGAACATCTGGATCAGGGTCTTTGCATGCATGTTGCGAATCACTTCCTCCAAGAAGTCATCGAATGCCATAGTGTAATATACCTCGGGGACTGGGGTAGTTCTGAGCAAGGCTGTGAAATATTCCTGGTGCCATTGAGTAGGTAGCCGCAAAGGAAGTTTACCGTTGGTGACTGGCGCCTGCACGAGCCAACCCATTCGTCGCGCGTCATGGGCAGCCTGGTCAAAGTCAGAGATTGGGTTGCGGTCAAAGCTGTCGCGGAGTGAAAATGGGCGGTATCTGGGGTTTGGACTGTTCGACACTTGGCCTAATAAGACATGACAGAAGCGCTCCCGAGGAGTGAGAGCGAACTGTTGACTACCAATGATTGGACACAGGTTACTATATGAGATAGGATCTTTCTGTGGAAGTTTGTTGAGTACGTTGGGGAAGTGTTTCCCAAGTGAAGATCGCGTGACTAGGCAAGAGGTTTTTTCGTTGATAACTAGATGTGGTATATGAGTCTCGTCGATGGGGGAGACTAATATTTTTTCTTGCATTAGTATCTTGGTAAAAACTTCAATCATTATGGGAGGGAAGATATCCTGATCAGGTTTTCTGGGTACGCATCGTCCCAACGTGAAGATGGAGTCTGGTGGCTCAGCTAGGAGCTTTTCCCTGAAGATTCTACGGATCTTTTGCCAAGTAGGTGAGGGCGATACCTGTTGAACGTGGTTTAGATCCAGGTGACTTATACACGAAAAGACAACACACCCTGCTACGGATCTGTATAACAAACCTCGTAAGCTCTGTAGCTACTCCAGGATGTATAAATCTCTCCCAATCAGGATTGGGCGGACATGGGGAGGCGTAAGCGACGATTTGGTCGCGTGTGTCGTCATCCATTGAGTGATGAGAACCTCGAAGAACTAGGTCCACAAACTCGTTAAACTCCTCTTTGGTAAAAGCAATTCCTGAATTGCAATTATCTTCTGAAGGAAATAGATTCATGCGCAAATTTCGCGGAATAAGTTCTGATGGCGGAGAACTTGAGGCAGAGCTGGTATGACTGCCGTAGGTACCTGTAGCGACGACGTAGAATTTGATTGAGTTAAGGGAGATGAAGCTTCTAAGTGTGGTCCAAAAATGGGCTCGGTCGTACAACATCTGCGCTTCGTCAACAAAGAGCCAAAATTCGTAACGTGATAACTGGTCGCAATTGTCCCGGTCATGGAACACCTTGAGCACCTCCAACAAGTTGGGCTCAACCTCCAGCGCATTCACCATCTCAGCAGGTAGGTCGGATAAGCAACCTTGGAATGTAGATTGCCAATTTGTGACAACCCCGGCATCGCTGCTCTGGTGGCTTCGAACGAACCACATCGCGACCCCAGGTCGACGTGTTACAGTCGTTGCAATGTCAGCTAAAAGGGTTGATTTTCCTGAGCAAGGAGGTGCCTCAATCTAAGTCAATGTCAAGTAAATAATATGCCATACAAGGGGCTGACCAAATATACTCACCAGTACGAATTTGTCCTCTGTGACGCGCGCAGTGATAATTTGTACCAGACGAGGTCGACTGAGCACGATTTTTTTAGCAGAGAAGTCTAAAAAGGTGCTTTCTAGTTCGGAAGGAAGGGCAGGGTTGTTATTGATATATTCCTGAAAAGGACATGGTAGGGGATGGATTCCAGCGCACGTCCTACACTTCTGGGAATCAAATCTGCAGTCCACGGGCCCCACGCCTTTAATTTCCATCGTCATTTTCGCTCCTTGACATCTGGAGATCCACTCAGTACACTCCGGTTCACTAGCACCACGACAGTACAATCCGATAACGGGATCGCACAGGCGAAAGGTGAACTCGGCGCAGGACCCCGGTGGCTCTTTTGGGAGGTGAATATTGGCAGCATCGACGGATTTCAAAATGGAGTTATTATTGATGGTCAACCACCCGAGGTAGAGGTAGTCGTTGCCACCGTCAGTGGCTTTAAGGTCGTATTTGTTAGGCCGAATGAAGAATACGGCCCTGGACTCCTTGTCCACCCATGCTGAGTACAGTACGTTGTCAGGAATAGCGGGTACCAGGAGGAGTTCGGGTAGTGCAAATTGAGAGGGGCCAGTAGGGGTGGAGTAAATTGAACGGAAGAAATTGTGGAACTTCTGAGCAACGGTGTCATCCTTTGTCGTCGAATATGCAAAGCCAGACACTAGTGTCACTTGGGATTCAGAACCTTCAACTGGGGGTGTGGGCTGGTGGAGCTTTGCACGTAGCCACCAGACTCCGATTGGCATTGAAAATTCAGGAGGCACAGGAAGAAGCTCGGAAACATTCTAGAAAAGCGATGAGAACATAATGAGATTAGCAGGCAAGCACACACTTGATCCCCAAAAGTCAAATCAGGACATACCGGACTGGAAGGAAGAGCGTTAAGATTTCCTGTCATTGTGGAGGATGGAGATTGCTGTGTTCAAGACAAAACAAAGGCGGTTCCGATTCGGGCAGGACACGTATAAGATCAGGTGTTGAATCTCTGGATCTTGCTCCCACGACTCTCAATAATGTAACCATATAGAGTAAGCCGATTTCTGCATGCAAATCACTAGCTGCATACGGAGGCGGCGAACATAAGCCCGCCCACTCTATATAACTAAGTTCGTCAAGCGAAGGATACGGGATGCCTGATTTGGCGTCGGTGGGATATCCCATTGTACTTGACAAGTACAACAAGACGGCCAATTTCGGCTATGGCGTCGACAGTAGTCATCGCGGCGTTGAATGTGTGCGAGGAAAAGTGGACCACTGGTGTAGTTGCGTTTGACTTTTCGGGTCACCGGGATTCAATGTTCATCAATCTTCAAACAAGGGATGGAATGCTTATGCTTCTTGCAGGACTAGAACTAGTGCTCATTATTTCACCACCTTCTCATGTTTTTTTACTTCTTTATAGATATCACAAACTACGACCGCCACTGCTCAAGCCAGTGTGTAAAGAAAATATGTGGTTTCGTGGGGATCGTTTTGGGAAACGTGAGCATCATAGGTGAAACTGATCTTGGTACAAGTCAGTACAGTACAAGTACAACAGGAACGCTATTTGATAAATCATACCAGTGAACATATTTAAAAAGCCTTGATAAAAAGCCATCCCCGCAGTATCACTTGAGGCAGAGGCAGAGGGTAAAGCAGAATGAAGCGTTGTATCTTCAACTTCCACGGTGTCGTCGTAATAAGATGAAAGAGACTCGTCGAGGGCGTAGACGTTGTCCAGACCCAAGCCTACTTGAAAACGGTGCCCATCAGTCTTCCCTCTTCTCGTTCGCCGCTGTACCCTACTTGTACCCATATCCATGTGTCTCGCCGTTGAAGGTGCTCCCGCTGCTTCTCCTCTTCGAGTGAGTTAGGTGAGTAAACGTCGTAGAACTTGCAGATGGTGAGGATAGATACACCAAGGACCAGTAAGGCTGAGAATAGAATTGTGGATGTGTAGGCGAGCGTGGGTAGGAAGAGGAGGGCAGATTAAGATTTATTTCTGTTGACAAGGACGACAATAGCAATTTCGGAGGCGTTGGCGGAGCTAAATGCGAGTCTGCAGAAGCAGCGAAACTCGGGCGAGTAAGATGGCCCAGGCTACCTGGATAGACTGTCATGGTAGACGCGCAAAGGTTCGTGATCCCGATTCCAAACGAGGACGGGGCATGAGTGTCGATGGTGGTATCGAGTGGGCCTAGCGTCAAAGTAGACAAAGAGGAAGCATGGCCGGAACCCAGCCGAGCCAACAACGAAGGCGCGCGCTTCGGAATCGAAGGAGAGGTTTCTCCTCCCTCGGTATCATCCTCCTCGTCTCGACTGATATCCACGACCTCACATCTGCGTCGCTGTGTCTTCTCAACACCAACAGGCCCCGTACCTAACCCTAACCACCTAATAACACCTAATAAAACCTGCGCTGAACCCGACGAACGTCTAGCAAGTCTAAGAGAATATTTGAAGTCTACCTCACCGGCGACTGGAGTAACCCAGCTGCCCCAACCGAATTGCGCAGACCACATAACATCAACTCGCTCTCAGCTAGTGGAAGTGGCCTCCCCTGATGCCGACAAATCCCGTCATCGAGACCGTGTAGCCCCTAGAGAACCATCGACTGAGGGGAGAGGTCATGGATGACCTCGAAACTCCGAGGTTTATTTTGGATAGGTGACTTTGGATGAGAGAAGGGATATGGTTATGTAGAGTCGAGAAGCTCATAAACGGCGTAATGAGATTATCGACAGGCGAGGATGGAGGTGCAGCATCGGAATCGTAAAATGAATTTACGTTTGCGCTTATCGTCAACGTGGACGGAGAGCGTGAGGGTGGTGAGGGTGAGTCAGAGCTCGTAAGCAGCGAGATTTGAGAAGTGCGAAAAGGTTCATCTAGAAGGAAAAAATATCAAACCTCGTCTGGAGCAAAAAATCATAATCAAAATACTGGCCTCACACAACCCCCTTCCTCCAAGGGGTTCACTATACCACCACACGTCCTTGCTTAGCCTCGTCGTGATACGCATGTTTGCACCCAGCGTATAAACAAACCTCGGTCCATTGTCAGAAGAAAGTTTCGTCGAGTCCATAGCAAGGGGAGAGCTCAGAGGACGGATTGAATGGTTAGGGTTATGAGTGCTAAAGCTTTCGAGTGCGATAGTACTGAAAGTACTTTTCGACGTTGCAGTATTGAGAGTGGGTCTCCTAGCATTGGCAGCGAAAATTGACACTGGTATGGTCAACATACGCATGCCCATCGCCTGGTTCTATTCCGATGGTCCACCAGATAGCTATAGCAGTTACCAATGGCTCTTAGTATACCCAGCGTCACGTCAACAGTGGTTAAACGGTGCGAGTCTGGAGCTATGGCTCGAAGTAACGTCGGTGAATCCGAGTTGTGATTTTCGCTGAATTTTATTGTATGCCCAGGTTTTGTGTAAGTTGGTACTATGTACCAGGTAGTGAAGGAAAAAAGATAGAAGCAAGGAACGAAAGAACGGGTCCTGTGTAAAGCGGAAAGTGCGACCGTGAATGTTTGTTGAAAGTTTTCCTCTCGTTTGGCGCTCAACGGAATTTTACTTCCGCGGCGCCACTGCGGTCCATTAACGGTCCGGATAGCGGATCCTGAGTTCGACACAGCACATAAGAGTCTACTACTAGATCTGTAACCCTACAGAGATCCTATGAGAACCCTCTTTCACGGGCGATGGATAGATGTTACGATAATGTATCATCCAAGCGCTTAGGCGCATTTTTCTTTTTGCCCTTGCCCCCACCCAACTTCGCTCATATCCCGACGCTCATATCCCGACGCTCATATCCCAACTCCACTGGTTTCCACCGGCAGCTTCTCGCGCGCGCGACTGTTTTAATCCCGTCATACGCTGATTGGGTTCTTTTGTATTCAAAGCTGGATCTACCAGACCAACAAAAAGGCCAGGGCAAGAAAAACCAAAGGGGTTAGAGACACATGGCTCGTGTCTTCGAATTCTGGTCCACACATCCGTCCCTCTCGACGTTTTCCTTTAGCTCTACTTTTTATTTTAATAATAAGAATGTCCTCATGTTGTCACGACTACGGATGCGTATGAATTCCTCGCTGAACATTTCTCATCGCCTTCAAAGTGCATATTCCACGTTGAAATTAGTTTAGGTGTGTTACTGAGGCGCCTTACTCTTTTTGTTTTGCGTTTTTTGTTTTACTTTCCTTGTCAGTTTAGCTAACCCTGCCACCGCCGCTAACATTCAACGACTTCAACCTGTGCTTGCTTCAAACCCACGTCTCCCTGGTCCTCCTAAAACATATGCTTTCCCCGCCGTCTCTCTACTTCTGGATTCTCTCTCGCTATCCCTCTCACGTCTCCACCGATTCCATCTCTCAAAGTCATTCCAAGCTTGACGAAGAATTCGACCGCTTGAAACAGGCACTTAAAATCTCATCTGAACATAGTTCCATTGTGCGCAAATTGCCCTCCATCTTTCACAACTCTCCAATACCATTTCGAATCTTATCGTCGGCCCATGCAGGATCCTTCATTCCAACTTGCTTTCGGGTGGTTTAGCATTCGTTTTGTGCTGGGGTGGAATGTGAGGGAAGGCGTTGGAGTGGGTGACAAGTTTCTTGGGCTGTTTGTAAGGGATGTTGAGATGGAGAAACAGAGCGGGAGAGGGAGAGGGAAGCCCGTCGTTATTGGATCCAGCAACAGCCGAGAACAGCAACTACCGACGCCGCCCGCAGTGCGTCGGGTCAGTACCGGATGAAGAGCAAGTTGCTCTACAGGATTGTAATCCCATTCTAATGGTCTCACCTACCTCCAACTGATGTTATTATTAGCAATTATGTATTGGGGTACTAGTGAACATACGGAGGCGAATGAACAGAAATACTTCTATCGTGGTCACCCACTCCTTGTTTTCGAGATTTGATCTATGCGTTAGGGAGGACGGGGCATTCAAGAGATGGAGAGTCATTGTTACAAGCTAGCTGCATACGGAGGTGGCGAACCTATGCCCGCCTACCCAGTAGATAAATAGAGCTAGCAGTGGAGGAAAGAAAAAGAAACAGGACCCTTCTAGGCTGATTACCATATTAAGATACCGGCGCTAGGAGTTACGATCAATCTTGTCCCGCGCGCTTGTTTCCATTTTCTTCTTCTCTCACCCCCAGCTAGAACAAGTTGCCGACTGGTAATGCATTAATGGCTCTCACAAAGCCGCCGGGCTAACTAGGCGGAAATTTGTTCCTACTGTCCTGAATATACTTCCAGGCATTCCCATTCATCCCAACAAGCTCTTTACCCAACACCCTGTGCAATCCAAGAATCACTTTCCATTCATGATCATGGCGGCTTTCAATCCATGTGATATTCCTTTTCCTGAAAGAGAAAGGAGGAAACTACCAAAGTGAGTATTCCAAAACATATCTATACTTCGCTAGCTAATTCCCGACAAGTAGCACACTTTTCGTCGTCTGATCCATCCTTCCTGCTTTGATTCGCCTTGCATCCAAACCGATTCCTACGTGGCCCAGAGCTTCACTATTGAATAGCTCACCGGCACCCCCAACTTCCTCAATACGCTGTCATAACAAAAACGCGTTCACGTTTTCGCGGAAAAACCCATTGACTCCACTCGTCCTACTCTCTCCTACATCCCTCTTGCCCGGTTCCTGAACGTGAACGCGTGAACTTCCACTTTCATACACACCCTTGTCACCGGCAGTGCTGATTTCAGCCTCATCTTGTTAGCTGTCTCAGACGTCTCAGTCACGATGTTACTGTCCTCGACAACTTTTTACCGGTTCGAAAACCGCTGCCCGTCATTGGGTCATCTCACCAAGCAAACCAAGGCCCATTTCTTCATTCTGGGTAAGTTGACGCCAGAATATGTTTGGTATTACAACTGAATTGATCTCTCTAGCTCTAGCACACGGCTATCACTGTCAAGATAGTGTCGATGTCTGTGTCACCCATTTCTCCAACACGTACAGTCCTCGCAGTAACCAAAAGCGGCGTCTGGACGTCGGACACTTCCTCCTCTGCCTATTTCAACTCTCTTTCGTTCCAGATCAATGACTTTTCCTGCTCCACTGTCGTCGTACGGCCGACCATCTCTAACCACCGTGCGCTCACAAACCACCTTCTCATACTTCATTTCCTGTGCCCAGACTTTTTCCTGGAGCCGCCCTCTCGTCGCGCTGCCCAATTCTTAGGCTTTTAGGTCCACGAAAAATCCCCGTGCACTCATGAATGAGCACCCTCTCATACTTTGTTTCCTCGGCGCCCAGACCTTTTTCCTGGAGCCGCCTCTTGCCGCCAATATCTTCGTCCGCACGGAATTGCCGCCCGATTCTTAGGCTTTGTTCCAATAGTTGATTCACCGAAGCCTCTGCAGTCACGTATCTACAACTTGGCTGCGAAACTAGTTGTTGTGAGGAGCCGTAGTGAATCGCAGGCTTTGCTTTCCAGGTGAGTATTGCACAAGGCTTTTTTTAAAAAAAACTTTTATTTACAAATACTTGAATTTGCAGGAGCATCACCGGCTTTGGAAAAACTTTGAATCTGCGCCTCTTCACAAGATTATTGAACAGGTCAATACCCTCGGCATCGTCCTTGACTCGGTCGGTAATCCGAAAACAATTAGCAACCCAAACGCTTCGCGGCACGGTCGTTACACCGAACTACACTTCAACGAGCGTGAGCGAATCTCTGACGCCAAAGTTCTTATACCAGCTTGACCAGTATTGTCTCAATGGTTTCACCCAGGAAGAGCGTTCCTTGCATGTATTCTACCATTTCATCGCAGGATGTACTTCTGCAGAACGAGATGCTTTTACCTCCAAAGACCCTTTGGACTATACCCTTCTGGCTTCATCTGGCACTTACCGTCTTCCTGTTGGCCCGTTCGGCAATGATTCCGTAGCAATAGGAGATCTCCGAGCCGCTATGCGTACTTTCGGTTTCAAACCCAAAGCAGCGTTAGCCATCTTCGGCCTTCTAATCATCCACCTTCTTCTTGAAAATCTCGAATTCGGCCAAGGTATTTTCCACGATGTCTCTGCTCACGTTGCCAATGTCGAAGTTCTCCTGTCTTCTTGGGGTCTCCTTCAAAGATCTCTTGGCAGGTTCTGACAAGCAAGACGAGATCCTTACACGATTCTCCTTGCTTTCGTGGTTGAGACTGCCAATCACAAAGTTGCTCCTTCTTCCAAGGATACGCTTTTCATTTTGTTTAGTTTCTTTGAACTTTCTCATCGTTCCATCTCGGTGAAAACTATCTACATGCGCTCTACCCTCAATTCTCATAATGTCCGCAACCCCCACTGTTCAGTCTCGCCGATTATGTACCATGGCGGACAACAGTCAGGTATGTATTCCTCATTCTCTTTTGAACTTACGCTGATATACTCTCCCTAGCCAAGAAACCCAGCGCAACTGCGACTCCTCCACAGGGTGGCATCCATCCTTTATGCGAGTTCTGCCATGAGTGCTTCTTCAGCGAAGACGAGGTGTACACACCCATGCGTGAACGACACGAAGAGTGTTTCGTGGTAGTATGTCTCATCTGACCCTTAAAACTTACGATCCGGTCTTCGGAATTTCTAGTGGCCCTGGAGACGCACCTCCGTAATTCTCTCCGCACTCGCACTGGTAGTGCTGGCTCTACATCTCGAGGCTCAGCAAAGCCCGCTGCTACTACAGCGCCAGCACTTCAGTCTACGCCCCAGCGTAGCTTCATAAATCAGTCTCCAGATGTGCGTGCCAGGGGCAGGACAGTTACTGTCGACGCCCTTCTGGATCAGCCGACGAGACGTAACTCTAGGGTGACTGCGTTGCAGCAGCCTGCAACGCTGCCGTCCGACCTCTGTCTTGAGCCGCCGTGAAGCCTCCTAAGGCAAAGCCTGCTCCCCTTCCGGCTGTACTGTACCCAAAAAAACTCGGCCGTTACTGAGAGGAAGTCCGAGGACGAGACAGTTAGGGTCCAGGCGCACAGAATTGAGGGCAACACTGTCCTGATCAGCTCCAAGCTCCCAGCAGGGTCAGCTCAGATGTCAACCGTCTGCGGATAGATGTGCCCGCGCTGCAGGCCGCAGTATCAGCCACGGATTCACCGACTCCGCCGTCAGCCCGACCTTCAACTGCCCCTCCTCGCCCCTCTGGTCCATTGGCCTCGCCTGTACCAAAAGCTCCCGTTCCGCAGCCTCTTGCTTGTGCACCGCCGTCGCCTGCCATCTCCTCGCCTCCTCCCCGCCCATCATCGTTGCCGCCACATCCCAATTTCCTCCGGCCTGCTCTCCCCTACCCTCTCCCTTCCGGTCTTCCGCTCCTCCCTCCTCTCTCGCCTACTGTCTCGGTCTTCTACTCTCTCCTGACTTCTCTCCCAGCCCAGCTGTTGATCCCGACCTTCTATTCGCTACCCAATATACCTCCAGAGGTCTGTACCATTACCCTCTTTCCAAGTTGGTGCTAAAATGGAAATTTTTTTACGGCAGGCTGGAACAGTTGGCCCCGAGAGTGTTATCATGCCAATTACTATCTCTCACTTTGGAATGACATGGCCTGTTCCTCATCGAACGGTCAAACAATACTCTTGTGAGTTAGTTGTGATGCAGTGCCCCAGCTTGTCATGAACGTCTCCAATCTTCTGAGCTATGAGGGGTGGAAATGTAAAGTTTTCCTCTCATGCAAAAGAACGCCGTTTTGACCGATACATACGCACTAGACTACCCTACCTCTACTCGAAAACTCCATTGTCCGGAAGACGCGTGAAATGCCCGAGGAGCTTATTATCCCTATCTTTACATCGTCAAGGAGGATAACGGGAGATGGATCAAGGATATTTCGACAGCTGTTTTTGAGGTAAGCATCGATACCTTTATTTCTTTCTCTCTCGATCCACCATCATACTAACCACAGTTAATTTCCTGCAGTACACCGTCTTCTCCTTAGGAACAATCACATTCATCCTCTCAGAGTGATATATGACGCGGATTTGCAGTATGCAGTGTATGAAGATGGAAGGCAGTATGGAAGGGTTATATACCGATCTTGCTGATATGGCGTGAGTGATCATCGATTAACGATGTTTCAAGCCTAGCCCTGACCCGTTACCTGCATTTTTAGTTGCTCCACCACCCGAACCATCCCAACACTGTGAAGCCTCCTCTGCTCCTTCCACTCTCCCTGATTCACCAATATAGCCGTACATATACTAGTGTGCCTTGCGCATCCTGGCCCATTTCACGCTCGCTATTCTCGCTATCGGCGCTTGGAGAACGACGCAAAAGTCTTTGGGGGAATGCATTCGTGGGAGCGTACTTGGGGTATAATGACTATACGGGGTGCTCGGGGTACAGAAGGCTCAAAAAAGGATTAGATGAGGCGATCCTTTGTAAGGAGGTCTGTGACTTTTATCTCCTCAAAGCTTCGCAAGTCAACGCGCCGCACCAACGCTGAGATCTATAATCTGAACTACTATGAGTCCTCGTATGATTGCATACGCGGCTGTTATGGTGTGCAAAATCCATTCTTCATGTCTTGATCTCCTGCTTATCTTGCACTTCTTTAGCTTCGCTTTGGTCTCTCTGGTACATCCACCGGGGGAACTGACCGTTCATTCCCTTACGAGTCTTTCTACAACGCAATAATTGGTTTCTTTGAAGATGTCGAGGTTGGCTCGGAAGAAAAAGAACGAAACAAGAAACTGCTGGCATGGTGGAATCCGTATGTTTATCTCTGTTTTAATATAGTCCAGCTGTTATTGTAGGGCGGTTTTCTCTGGAAGCAACGACGGTTTAACGAACGATCAGTCGCTGCAAGGATTCCGCAACACCCTGACGAATATCAATGGGCAGCATCGCGCCAATTCATCCAGCAGTGGCACTGAAATTGACACGTAGTGCGCCCACGTTGTAGCTTTTGTAGTTGTTTGTGTCTTTTATTACACGCCAATTCAATTGTTTTGCAATCTTGTTTCGTCTACCAAGCAATCACCATTTAGATTGAGGAAGGTAATAAGAAACCTGAGAGGTATAAAGACTCATAATACGATGACCGATTTAGTATATTCACACTTGGTACATTCCTCCAAGCTCATTATACTACGATACCATCAGAGCCTATGATGGCAGTACCTACGACCGGTTCGTCGAGCTTTGAAGCATGTCCTATGTGTGTCCAACGTGTATCTTGAAAGGAAGACTTGGAGGCAGGGAAAGGGAACACCAAATGCGATAGAGTGCACTTCGAGAATAAACAAGCTTTTTGTGATACACTGACAAACAACAATCTCGACTACTATGACCTCGCTGTCTACACGAAACCTGCACTATCTGCTCTGTACCAGAACCTTGTTTGGCCTATGTATTGTGGTTCCATGAAAAGAGATGTGTCACGTCTCAGATCTCAACAAGCTGATGCGGTCGAATTGAATCCGAGTGGAAGGGACCTACCACGAGTGACACTTCCCTGCCCTCGGCCTCGTCTGGCAAGATTCTGGCTTTCGCTGTATAATCGCCAACGACAGCATTGTGCGGCGTCAAGGCGTTCATCGCTTCCTGCAACGAGAGTGCGAACAAATCCAAATATTCCTTTTCTTTCCGTTTCAGATATGTAGAATTCGAAGTTTTCGACGTACGATCCTGGCCTACGTTGCGGTTCTGGCTGGGTGTACCAGACGCGCTCATCGCCGAGCGCGACTACCTGAAGGATAAGGGGGTAATTTTAGGGTGAGATGATTAGGAGCACCGAGGAAGCAAGGTACGGACTGCCGTACAGCCAACCAGCAGCGATCCACGGGGTGCTGATGTTCACTTCCGAGATAAATGGCGTACAGAGCTGTTGTGGGGTGGTGTGCAGGCTATGAGTTATAGCCAGATCATGTGAGTCAAAACTAACCGTACGCGGGGTTGGCGGGTATGTGTTCGCCTGCTTTGTATTTAACTAGCAGCAGGCATCTGGTGCCAGATTTCATTGGCAGATAGACAGGCTTCCCAGGTGCTTGGGCCTCATATCCAGATATTTGTAAGCTGGCTGCTGTTCAGGGTTTTCTTTACGCTTATTAACACAATATAAGTTTAAATCTTTTCTTTAAGCTTCCTTGGACTGATACAATCCTGATACCTATTTATTCTGGACCATTCACTACTTTGCTATCAGCTTTACCAAGCTTATACAGTAATTAGTTACGTTGCTACTAATCAAACCATTCCGGTTTAACTGGTTACATTGCCACTCCACCAATCTGTACTAAGACCAGTATTGACACAGGTATGGTATGCGCTTCACAGCTTCATGCATCTCTTCTGCAGCTTTTGCATCCTTTTCCCTCAAGACAATCACAAATCCATCCGAAAAAGGCCCATCAGTTTTAACCCTGGCCAAAGCAGAACGACTGGGGGAAGCTGTACCATGAATTTCATTGCCATCAAACCACCTAACCTCGGTGTTAGTTAAATTACAACCGAAATGCATAAGATTCTCACCATTGACAATTCTCTTGGGTATACACAATCACTCCCCACTTTGCGTAGCAAAAATTGTAATGATCTAGATTACCACCCCTTGCGGTGGTGGTGCTCATTGTGAAAGTTCGATCAGAATCATAGTGTAAAGGAGCAATATAATCATAACAATAATACTGGTTGAGCCCATATTTGCCAAGTGGCAGGGTACCTGCTTCAGTGGCTGCAGACATGATTTTTTGACCTACTCTCTTTGAGGCTTGCCTCACTGGCTGCAACACCAGGGCATTATCCTATATCAAATTAGAATACAGAAGCCACCACGTAATGAAAACTTACCACTGCCATCTTAAACCAGTTGCCCACATAGCCATCCACCGTCTTCTTGTCCAACGACATTTCTCCCTTGAAGCGCCCAATAGGGGATGGACCACCGTATTGGCTCCCTCTTGCCCTCCGCTTGGATCGTTAAAGCCTCCAGACCCCATGGTACCGTAATCAACTTTTTGAAATGCTTCCCCCCTTCGGACTTTAACTGCTTGGGTTTTAAAATGACGATGATTGTTTTGCATTACTTTGAAGTATTTTGGAATGAGCGCATCGAATAGAACCCCTCCAACTTCTTCCCCATCTGCCTGATTCACAAAAATTGTGATATCACGTTTACAGCGTGGATCTAGGTTGGTTCTTGCTCTAATATGATGTTCTATACCGGGTGCAGGAAGGTCGTCTACATGAATAGCATCCATCGTAGTGGTTCGATTCTATCACACAGATTAGTAATGGATTTGCCGGTTGATAAAAGTGGTACCCCATAGACCTGAGGTATCTCATTCTGGTCTTCAAACGTATGAAGTAACTTCGTTCTGAGGCCCTCGGTATCACGTTCAGTGACATGAATATAGCGTTTGCAACGCAGGTCCTTAGGTTGATGGTCACAGAAGTCACAATTCTCCCGCCCCAGCGCACGGGTGTCTTTCTCCAGATCTTTTGTGATAAATTTATACCATTCGGTGTGGTCCATTACAGAGTGCAGCATTGGATTTTCAAGTTTTACCTGATCTGGTATTTTGTTCTGAGTACATAGTGCGCAAAGCTTTCTGTAGACCGTCTCCATATCCACAGGGTACTATAAGCTCCTGGTTAATACTCTGCCAAAATGTGAGATACTTGGTTAGACCTACCTGCAGATCAACGCCGGTTGCATGATAAGCTGGAACCAATAACTCTTGCCATAAAGTGAGGAAATGGTCTCGGGAACAGAACAAGAACATGGTTTCGGGGCGTGCAATAAAAGGCACTGTGTTCGAAATGATTTGAAGGAGTTTACGGTCTGTGATGTTATTTTCCTGTAATTTATTGATGAGTGGAAACAATTCGGGTGGTAGGTAGGTTGGTAACCCACCTTCTGGCAGAGGTTAAGTGGCTTCCCAATATAAGCTACTTCTGGGTATAGCGTTGAAGTTCAACCGCTATGCTGTAGCTCCAACGATGGGTGGCAAAACGCTCTGCTAGCACCGGGTCAAACTCTAGCTGTATCGTGTTCATTACTTTTACCAGTATGGTGGCCAATTTTGTGATCTAAATGCCATTGGGATCAAGGTGTAAAGGGCGTGAGTTAAATACACACTCTAATCGCAGGTTCCAATGAAGGTTGGAGGTGTTCGGGCAGATCCTTCAGCTTTCGAAAAGCGCGTATTGCACTTGCGGGTTTCCGCCATTCAGTTGTAACAAACTGGTAGGGTTTAAGTTTCTTACAACAGGTAGGATCTTTAGAACACTTACTTCCTTTCCTGTTACAAAATACAGTTCAAATGCTTTGGCAATGCGCTGCAGGAAGGCGCACAAAGAACGTTCATCTAGGAAATCGCGGGCTTTCCATTCGATCTCGCCTGGGTCCAGCGGTGTATTTTCGTCTATGAAGGCACTGAGCGTAAGATCTGTCTCATCACTGAAGTTTGCCATGGTTGGAGTTCCAGGGGGAGGGGAACTTACGGCGCTAAGTGGAATCCAAATCCTGCATTCGGCGCGGACATCCGGCGCTAAACCTTTCTTTCCAACCTCCATCACGCCGCCAAAGCCCAACCAATTCCGGGAAGATGGCTATCTTAACACAGGTGGGTGACCATGGACCAATGTAAATCCTAATCTAATATCTTATCTTTCCAGCAGAATAACACTAAGAGATACCACCAAAAAATTCGACCACACCGGCCAAGCCAGTTTGAGCCTTTTGCTTCTTGCCTTGGCAACCTTTCAACCCGGTGTGCCTGCTCATCCGCCCAATGGCCTTAGGCACTAAAGGGCATCGGGTTGGGGACCAAGGTTACGTTGGATTTGGTCTCAAATCTGGTGCGGTGGATACACCAGGACTCTGGACGTGCGCGTGAGTACCACTTTCTACATTGTTTGTTGCCGGGCTGACGTTGTTGCGGCGTGCCAGCACCTAGGCTCCAACTACCCTTGCCTCTTCCCTCGCATCCGACGTTTTACTGCAACACCTGGTCGGTTCACCATCGCTGACTCTACTTACCCTCTCCGGTCCCGCTTCTCTCGCTCCTCTATTGGTCACCGAACACAAAGACAGTGGTCAATTGGCTATAACAAGCGTTCGTCTCTGGAAGTATGGGCTGACGTCGTTGTGGCCTGCCAGCACATAGGTTTCCAGCACATAGGTTTCACCGGCACCACCCACTCCCGAATTTCGTTTTCAACGGTCAGATTCTTCGGCTATTCGTCCACCAGAGCCCATCTCGGTCTCGGTTCTGCAGGCTGTGTAAAGATGGAGAAGGTCGTCGGTATATCAACACCGACGTAGGTTTTTCTCTACTACTACCGGATGTGCAATCGCTTATTAGGAAAACAGTCGCTGCCAGTGCTGGTGCTACACATTAACCGTTCGTTTCACTCAACTTTACGCCATCCACAACATCCGGAAAGCTCGCTACCAGCCCACATCCCTTTCTACCCCACCCCTGTTCCCTAAACCTTCACCGCACCTTTGATAACTCCTATCCCTAAATGTTGAACCCCGCAACGATTCTTCCTCACGCACTATATATTCCTCATTAACGGACGTTCCACGAGGGTAGCCGTCACACCTATTCCATGCTCCGCTCGTATACTGCTCACCTCGCCTCGGGGCACAATTACTCTCCTCTACAGGCCTGGACCAGCACATCCAGCCGACGTATTCTTTGAAATCGAAAAGTCACATACTCAAGCTCAAGGCTTGGATGGTCCACCTCGATACCAAACCGACGACCACAGAGTAGAGACTCGAGCTCGCCGCGAGGTGCGTTTGTGAAAGCTTGTGGAGGGTTTCGGCGAGGCTTGGGTTAGCGCAAGCATCGTTTGTGGGAGCCGAAATGGTTTTCGCATATCCGATTTTTGGAATAGTGGCAAAACCTAAATCGCCAGACGACGGGGTGTATCCGAGTAGGCTGGATACCGTCCAGCTTACCGCGTTGTTATCTCCGACTCAGACCCGTCGTCTTTCTTCATCCTCATCGCCCCCATACCTTCCCATGTTTAGAAGTTGCGGTTTCTGCCAGGATGCGGGACCAAGGGCGACGTGGTGGAACTCTCGCCATCCCCGTATATCCCGTGAGGTCACCCCGTCCACCTCACAATAACGGAGTATGCCCTCCTCACATTGGGACGAGGTTGACTCACGGTCGACGACCTCTCAGCTCATGGCTCCCCCATTTAATCTTGGTTTTCATCCGCCTCCCTCTTGGTCTTCTTCCGTTGGGTCCTTGCTCACACCGTCGTTGAATCCTTATATTTAGGAAGATATTTACCGGGATTGCCAATGAGAATGCGAATCACTACCTCTCATTGAGGTGAACCAATTGTCTTTGGCGGTTTCCACCATGATCCGTCATCCACCGAGACACGCTGCAAATCAAATGGGGCTGGGCTGGAGCAGCTACGCGGGTTTGGGACGGAGGAGAGTTACGAGCCGTATTCAAGTCTTTGCGCTTCAGGGTACCTCGACTCTCCCCTTCACTCAGTGCCCTCTTTTCCTCCCAGGCCTCCTTTTTTCGTCCACGGAAATGCTTACTGCTGTCCGAATTTCGCGGAGATCTCGTGAATCCCCCAAGTCGTTTATCATCGACGTCATCCCTTGGTCTACGCTGTCGTACCGCGGTAACACTTCGCATTATCCTTGCGAGCCTGTGCCTCACACGAATGCCCTCAATCCTGCTATACTATCCCGGCCGCCCAGTCCTTTGGACCCCGTCATCATTCCAAGCCTACGAGGAGCGACCGTTACATCATCGCTGTGTCTCCACCCATCGTTTGTCGCTCCTCTTCCGCCCGCCACCAATGTTGTAACTCTTCTGGTGTGCGTTTGGTAGGTCTATTTACTAGAAAACCACCGCCGATTTGCGTTTCCGCGCAGTGAGGTCTCCGTTTTTTATCCCCGCTTGCTGCCAGCGGTAGTTTGAGACGGTTTTCACGCCTTTTCGCCGCCCTTTTCGCTCCCCATTGTCAGCCTCTGGCTTTCACTTTCGAGTTAACTCGGGACGCTTTGGACAGTCGATTCCCTAGCAGTTTACATCGCATTGTCACTTCTATGTACCATGAGCGCCGTACTTCCCAACGAGAGATTCAGTTGACAGGTACGAAGGGGCTGATGACAATCCTGGGAGCAGCTGCTCAAGCTCGAGCTGTCCAGAAATCCTCTTCCAGACAGCTCAGCGACGAAGAAGACGTACGGGAAGGAATCGGAACCTAACCAGAAGCGCAATGTGATGTTTCGAAAGTCCCCGCGCTTCCAATCGCTGGGGCGCATGGCCGGGGGAGGAGCGATAGTAATAGAAACGAGGTTTAGAAACGCAATGCGGAGCCTCCCAGTGCCCTTACAATCATCCTTGTCCAGCTCCGCACTGCCCATAACCTCCTTTCGCAGCACCTATATCTTAGGAATTGGAGCGACTCTCCACTATACCCAACAGTCCACCAGAACACATTCTACTACCTCCTTCCTTGCCTAGCTTGCCGTGGCTCTCCGAGTAGCAGCACACGCCGATAGATGACCCCGTCGACCCTACCATTCTGGTACATTTTCGGTATGCTCTCCCCGATGGAGCACGAGAGGAAGAAGAACCGCAAGGAGCAGGAGCGGAGATGAATAGGCGATGGAGGTTCGGAGGTGAACCGAGCGCGGATTTCGAAGACGGCCAGGGTTTTCCATGTTTTTTAATTTCTTTTCTTTCACTCTTGCTTCCATACTCCACGCTATCTTTATAACTATTGCACCACGGTGTTACTCCTGGTAGCTTATATTCTGCTTCAAGCCTTGCCTTGGAGGGCTCATACCTATGCAGAGATTCATGAACCATCCTAGCACACTTAGGTACAACTTTCAAACTGGGTGTCAGAATGGAAGACGTTTGGTGACGAAGGTCTGGTCCGGGTTACAGCTGCTCTTGCACGTAATTATCATGTGGAGGCTGCTCTGATGGGTCCCATGCGAGGAGGTTATAGTACAAAGTTTGTAGCGTCTGCAGCATATTTGGTGACTATTCCCTCTGTGTCCACATCTTATCCCTAACTGATTCCCGCTCTAGATGTCTTGCGCTATTGACGAATGGAAGACGGGCCCTTTTTACCCCGTAAACTGGGAGGCTGATCCGAGGCGCGAATCCACTGTATCGCAGTTTGAGCTGGCTGTCAGGACTTTCAAACTGAAGAACTTGGCGAAATGGACTGGCTTTTGCAATGCCGTCGATAGATATGCTCTGAATGGCCCTACCAACCTGGACTTACCAGCTTTCAACGAGAAACCGATATTCAACGTCGGCCTATTCACTATGGAAGATGTTCTGCAGGACAACGAGACGAAAGCTGGCAACGTTTCTCAACCTGTTATTGATCTGGACTTGATGCACACACGACAAGTCATAGCAGAGTCTGAGAGGGTAGAGGAAGAAGCTCGCGTTCAAGAAGAGCCTCGCACTGAAGTCCAGCTTGGAGCAGTCAATGAGGAACAAGTGAAACGCAAGAAGGAGACGCGGGCGAAGGACGAAAGGAGAAAAAAGCAGGAGCAAGAGCAGGAGGAAAAGAAGAAGGATAAAGGGCAGGCGAATGGATGTGAGGTAGAGAAGGAATGGAATAAGGAAAACCGAAAAGCTAGGAAAAGAAGGTCGTCAGGGACGGAGGATGATGCAGATGCAGAGACCGGTAGCAGCAAGCGAAAGCGGATAGAGAAGGAAACGAGGAAGGAGAAAAGAAACGAGAAAAAGAAAGAGGATGCATTAGATGAAGAATCAAGAAAAGGCAAAGGAAAAGAGACCAAAAGAAAGTTGTCAGCGCGAGAGGACGATGCTCAGACATCGAGTAGTGGCAAACGAAGGCGGATGGGAAAGGAGGAATCTGGAAGTAAAAAGACGGCTGGCAAGGAGAAACGCAGACTGAACGATAAGAACTCCAAATAAGTACAAGCGTTGTGGGTAGGGGGGCGGGAATATCTTGAACAATGTAATATCTTGAACAATGTGCGCAGAATTGATTTAATGTACTATTAAGATGTATGTTAGCAGTAGATATTACTGGGGGAATATTTGGACTGCAATGTCTTTATGTAGTACGCGCTAGTACCTAGTAGTACTAGCTAGTTGTTTAGTACGTTTGACACCAGTAGTTGGCGGAACGAAGGAAAGGGAGGCTTTCAAGATCATGTGATACGTTATTGAGACTGCAACACCAATATGAGCGACAGTCGAGCTACGGGTTGAGGAAACGGACCTGGGCATTTTATACACTATCCCTATTCTATATTCCGACTAGGCGGGCACACATTCGCCGCCTCCGTATGCAACTAGATCAAAAACAAAGTTGATTATCTTAAGAGAATGAAATCCCGTTACTGGACTCGTTTGGTTGTGGAGGGTTTCCCAATGGTGCAAGGCAGTATGGTCTAGTCTCATTGTACAGAAGTACAGCTTTGTTGTTGGCTCAAGTAGATGTAGAGGGAGCCCTTCCACCAGCACGAGAGGGGGATGTGACTGATACAAGAATATAAATAGGTAAGTAGGAATGAAGTGAACCCACCTGAGCCCATAGGGCGTAATGAACCCCCAGTCTTCAATCGGGTTGAGCCTGAGCCCAAAGGCGGTGTGTTGGAGGCTTAGGTGCTGGGGTTTTTTGACCACCAACCCTATGAAGGTCGATACACATATAGGAGATAAATAAGTAGATGAGCACTTGAGTGGCCAAAAAGAATACTGGTTAGTACTTAGTAGTGAACGCGGCTTGAAACATTCCACCAAGTCCTCACTGCAGCACCCAATCACTTTATTCAGCGAGAGTCCCAAGATATACATATTACCAGTGGTACAGTACTAGATACCTATATACGATAGCGAAGTGGTTATGATACACAGTCCTAAGTTTAATAAGAGAAACAAATGTTACGAAACCATGTTCAATTTGGTTAGAACTCTGAAAGCTTCGGTTCCAATCAAATTTACCCCTTTCAGCAGAGAGCGTGGCGAATGGATTGCGTAGTGATGTTTGGGCGATTTCTTACCAATGACAGTAAGCGATGATTGAGTTTGAACGGAAGACGATGCAGGATGAGACTGTGCCTGACGCCAACGACTTGCAATCTGCTGTGCTGGAGAATGCCCGGCGGAAGAGGCGTGGAAGCCTGGTTCTTCGGTGACAATTCCGCCCTCCCAAGAGGCGTCGCTTCGAACAAAGCTGACAGGAACGTCATGGAGAAAAAAAGACATTCCATCCTACGGTTCATGCATTAGATTCGAAGCACCTTTACCGCCAGTAAACCCCAGTCCTGATAGGCCATTTTTCTCGATGCAAGACTGAAGCTGCGTAGGATTGAGATGGTGCGCGCCCCCATGATTATTCCCACCTCTACCCCGCCGCGTCGAACCCTTAGGGCCATCATCAGAGGGTTTTTTCGTATCGAACCAGGTCGGACCCTCTGTTTCTAGTTGTGATATGAGCATTGCAATGATTTCATATATCCGTTCGACCGCATGCAAAATTTTAGTGACCTCTTCTTCAGGGAGTGATAAGGCTCGGAGAGCGACAGCCAGTAGTTCCTCGGACGGACAAGTTGGCGCATTGTAACCCCGAGAGCCGTTTCGATTAGTAGACCAAACATGCAAGGTGCGAAAGGCGTTCAATAGAACGGCAAATGGAGAAGTGTGTGAGTAGAAGGTTCCCGGGTATGCAAGGCCTTCTCGAACTTCATCGTGTGCAAACGGGTGCGGGACCAGAAAGTAGGGATAAATGTTGCCGTCGTCCTATAGAGATGTCAGTGAAGGCAAAACAGAGAGAGTTAAAGGGCTCTCACAAAGACGTCCTCGAGACCTGGGAAATTCCTATTTCGAATTAATGCCCACATATTCTCATAATTATTACCCCGCGTCTGCACAGCACTGAAATAAAGCATCATCTTCCCAAGCAAGCTTAGACTCCTAGGAAGAATGACGAATAAAGAGTCATCAAGACGACAATGTATGGAGTTCATCACTGTAGTAAGTTGAGTAAGCGGATAAAATAAGGAAAAGAGAGGCTCACGGGGCATAAGAAATAGTCGACTGTGTTTGCACAAGGAAAGATAGTCCATGCCGAGAATCCATTCATATACGGTGAACTAGAACAGTGGGTCAGGAGATACAAGGCGTGACAAGAGAGGATCCACTGACCAAAGGATTGTTTGTCTTCATGGCGTTGGGTATGAGGATATGGGTGATTTGAAGGAGGAGATTAGCGTGGGGCGGGGTGTGGCTAACGTGACAGTAAAGCATATTGAAATGAATAAGCCATCCTAGAAGCCACGCGTTTGAGGCGTTGAAGCTTCCTCGGTCGCGTTTCGTAGGGGTCGCATAATGAGTTAGTGTGTCGCCTTGTTGAATTTTTTGATTCTTCAATGAGTCGAAATCGCGGTCTTCGTCAACCTCAAACACGCCATCATCGGAAGAAACATCACTGTCCAATGCCTGTGGGTGCTTAGCGCTTAACGGTAGTCCTAGGCTGGACGTCTGTTACCAGATGCCGAATAGCTTCGACTTGTGAAGCACACCGTCGGACATTTGAGGCATCAAACGCGACGGGAAACTTGGGAATATCACCGTCAGCAGCAGTAAGGCGACTTTGGAGTTTTCGGATGGTCGTGGCACGCCTATTTGTCATTGTCGTGGCAGCAGCGATAGGTTCATCGTGGTCGTAAAAAGATACTGCCGGACCGCACACTCCGATCCTTGCCATACTACTCACAAGTGTCAAGGCATAACGAAGCAATAACGAAGACTCTAACACAACATTGTTTGAACAAATGTTTAGACCCGAGCAAGAACAGGTGCATGATAGTATATTTCTAGGCCAAAGCGATACGCGTAAGTCCTTGGCCTTAACCGAAATTCCCAATCACTATCCCTATCCGGTCCCTAACGCAACATCAAGTTACTCACACGCAGCAATAACAAGGGAAACGGAAATATCTTCCACCAAACAAGTGCGATCATGAAAACACCATGCGTCCTCCGCTGATGTCTACGGCACCCTCGCGTAGCCCTCCTGTGGCCCTCCTGCGTATAACAGCCTCATATTGTTGCTGTCGTCGGTATCACCGACGTCGTTACGTGGTGCTGCACGAATGAAAGATATACTGAACAACTCCCAGTCTTGGAAAGGGGATTGTTGTCGATATCAAGTGAGATGGTGGTGATCTCTGACACGCATATCGTGTATGAACAATTGGGAAAGGCGAGTATCGACGACCCAAGCCGAGCGCAATGGCTTTACTGTGATACGGAGCCAATCCAGGCTCGTTGCTTTAGTTGACAAGTAGGAATTTACGAGACTATTCATACTTCATACTCGATGAATGAGGGGATGTTTTAGAAAACTTAAAAACGGTTTTTGCCTGTGGAATATATCGGATAAAGTAGTCGTATCCGTCAAATCCTAAACACAGCGTTAGACCATTTCTTGGTTTGTGGGATGAATATCGCTTGGCTTGTATGGGGATCCAATTTCGCTGCTTGAGGCAAGCTTGAGGTCTCACCAATGCAAGGTAGGTAAAGAAGCCCAACACATACTCACCGTTTTCTCCTCCATCTTTGGAATGGCATAGCAATGCTCTTGTGCGACCTCAAGGCCTCACCACGAACTACGCACCGTGGAACTGGAAGGCAGTTATCGAAATTGGCTGATTCAGCTTGATTATCCCATTCATAACCAGGAGAGGCATCGTTTGTAAGAGGAAGATGAAAGAAGCTGCTATCTTGGAGTTTGAAAGAAATAACCTTAAAAGAATCTTTGGAAAAGACAAAAGTCAGTGGTCAGACGAAAGACATAGACCGATATCCCTCGTCATCCCATGAGCTCCCCTCTATCTCATACCAGAGAATATGTACAAGAAGTAGAGCCCAGATCGAGAGAAAGTGCAGTATCCTGTTGGTGTTTATCGATATCCGCAGTCCAACAGAGCTGTGTCGCACAACACTTCTCCTTCAAAATCTTGAACAACCTAATGCGTTAAAACAGTAGTACTTAGTCGTTATGGGACGTCGACTTCAGATAAGCCTCGTATCGGTTTAAGACTGAATATTTGAATCAGTGAATCACGACGAAATCGCCACGCGACACGGACCGGATGATGATATCAAAGAAGCGCCCGTTGCACACTCTCGACGTCAACGACGACGCTTCGACTCCAGTGATATTCAGCGTTTTCCCTCGCTGCCTCCGATATTCTGTTAGACTTTGGTAAGCCTGACTGCTTAAAATAGCTGTGGTTCTACAGCTTCTGACATTTAACAGCACACGATAGAGCTGGATAACAGCTACCAACCCAATTCCCATCGGCAACCAACGACGAAGCTTCAACGTCTCTAGCAAACTCCACAGTCAAGTAATTGTGACCATTGTCCACAATCTGAACTTTTCAATCCAGAAACTCGGTAATCCAACAAGCAGACAGGGAATTACTTCGCTTCCGTACAAAGTGAAACAGTAGGATTTCTTGCAAGAAATATGCCAGCAGTAGCAGTTTATGTTATCGCTATCGTTGGGACGGTTGCTGTAGGAATTGCGTTCAAGGAGGTGAGTGCTCTTTCTTCTATCAAGTTAACCATTTTGTTCCGCCTTATGTTCTGCTATGCCGTCTCCTTGTGCTTTACAGCGAGCCTCAGAGCCGCTTGTTCCATCTACCGCCGGTGCTGTAATTCTGTTTCATCAATCACCTCGTTGCTCAGAGTTTCATGCATTATTTCCGTTCATTCTGACTGTTCATCGACATCATTCATCTCGGTTTCATTTACTAATATTATGATTTTTGTTCATTCGCTGATTCCGCACTCATTTCTAGTTCATCTATGACCCTCATATAGCGCCCACCGTTGACCAATGGCTCGTTGACATCGCCGCTCGCCGGCAGAGGAGAAGACGGGTACCCGTTCCCGTTTCGCAGAATTCGACAGCCGAAGGCGATGATGATTCCGATACTCACTCTCTGACGATGAGTCACGAAGTCATGGGGGACGTGCGTTCGAGATGGAAATCTTGACACCAGCACCGATTACCTCCACTTCGAGCTCTTCGACTGAACGAGAGCATGGCGTTCTTCAGTGGAGGACGGGTGTCGAGTCGGCTACGTTGAGAAGAAGAACTACAAATGCAAACGTACGTTTGTTCTTTATCTTGTGCTTCGTTTTCCTGACGCTCTATCCAGTCTACGGGATCTGGGCACGCATCCTCATCTTCGGTTAAAGCTAGCACACCACTTCAAAATCCCTTTGTTCCCATGCCAGTGTCGCAACCGTCTTCGTCTTCTACCCAACTTCTACCCGTTATGCACATGGACACTCATATCTTGACTGATACCGAGACCGAGACCGATGCGGGATCCGATGCTGGTGCTACGGATTCACGTAGTCAAGTCACACGAACTGGAGAATCCGATTTTGATTTCGCTCATTCCACAGCTTCGATTCCATCCAACATGTCTTTTGCATCTCCGTCTGCAGCATCTTCCAGCACGTTCCATTTCCAACCGGCTTCTGCACCAGTTTTGGTAGACGACAGGCTTTCACTCTCATCACTTGGTTCCCTCGCATTGAATAACCTCGGAACTCCTATTGCCCCGAATACATATAATGCCAACGATCCTTTCGCGGACCCTCCGTCTCAATCTCCCTCTGGATTAGACTCATCACTATCGCTGTCAGCATCTTATGGTTCCCCGTCCCTTATCCCCTCTCTCTCGCTCTCCCATCCAATCCCTCGTGCAGATATCGAGGACGGCGTCGAGCTGCTCAGCCCACCTACATCGAGAGCCATGTCGCCTGCTTCAGTTATATCCGAAATTTCAGGAGTTTCGGCCGCTCAGAGACATATTCCTCTTTTTCTTTCCCTGATAGTGAAGCTGCGACTTCCGAGAGGGATTTCGAGCTTGTACGATCAAGTGCAGGGGCCTCGCCGCGCGCACCTCCTGCGCAATTGCAGACTCCGATGCGCTCCGATTCTCGTCCTGCAGCAAGTTGGATAGGTTCTGGTTTCAATTCAGGGGCCACGACAGTCACGGCTCCCACCCCCGTTCAGGTACCGGTTCGTCCTGGGCCAGGAGGCGGGAAATATCTTACGCGAGAACAGATCCAATATCTTATTGACCAGTCAACCAGGTCACTCAGGCAAGAGTGCCACCTGCTCCTGTAGCTCGTGCATCTACTTCTCCGGCGTTCTCCGAGACCTCGTCGAAGTCCATGACGTCGAACCCGCCTTCGTACAGCTCCTACGCCACGAATCATTCGACTCAATCTGGGAATGACTCGAGTACCGGCCAGGGATCTAGAGTGGGTATGGGCATAGGAGGAAGGAGCTCAAGCTCCCGCACACCCCTGCGCTCAGGTTCCACAAGGCTTGACTCAAATATGCACTCTGCCTATTCCAACTCGCCTCTCAACCCAAACCTGAGCCCATCATCTCGACCGGCATCCGTATCGCGGGCAGCTGCGTCACCAGGTGTACGCACATCATCCACCTCTCCCCAGATGCGCCAAACACGTTCCACGCATATCCCTTCTCCTCCCTCTCCCCTCGCCGCGTCTCCTCGCTTCACAGATGACATGTCCGTGTCCATGACGTCCGACTACGTCTCGTTCCCTCCCTCGCCAGCACCTGCATCTGCTTCCTCTCATTCGCCAAGGAGGTACTTTTCTCCCTTTGCTTACACTCCTTCATCAGGATCAACTGCGTCTTCTCCGCGAGCGGCGCCAGCTACTACTACTTCGTCCCAAGCCAACAACCCATTCGTTGTTCATTCGCCCTCACACTCGCACTCGCACTCGCACTCGCACTTGCACTTGCACTCGCACTCGCACTCGCACTCGGACACTGACTCTGACAACTACGGCTCGGACGACGACGGGGTGTTGTCCTTTGCCTCTGCGAGTGTTTCCTCGTTGGCGCTATCTGTATCTGAGAACGAGGGTGATTTCGAGCATGCGAGGATGCAACCGGGAGGCTTCGAGGCTTCGAGGCTTGGCGGTCAGAACACACGCGGCAGAGGAAGAGGAGTTCAAGGTGCTCAAGGTGCTCAAAATGCTCGTGTAGGGGAAAGGAGGCAGCGGAGCTTGAGAGGATCAGATGTAGATGTTAGAGGGAGTCGGGCTCGGAGCGAAAGTGGGAGTGAATATAGTCTGGTTTGAGCGCGGGTTGAGGGAGGTTTGGGATGAATCAGGATCAGATGTAAATGTCAGAGGGAGTCGGGCTTGGAGCGAAAGTGGGGGTGAATATAGTCTGAGCGCGGGTTGGGGACTTTAAATGAATTGGGTTAGAAGGTATTGTTCATTTACGGGTTGTATATATATATATTAACAGATAGCTACCTGCTTTGCTCTGCATGTACATGAACGATCTTTTGTATATCATTCTGTCGTAAAATCGAAGGTTAAATAAACGTTAAACTTGAAGCGCCTGTTGGTAATTTTAATTTAGGATGTGGAAAGGTACAACCTTCTTTTTCTGTGTTGAGGAATTCGTCAAGTTAACGAAGCTATGATTGTGGATATCCTGCCTGTTAATAAACGAGCCACAAGTCGACACCGGAATAAAACAAGTCAAACCTTGGTCTGGTTGTTTTTGAGCTTGAACAACTGATTTCACGATGCAAGTTGTCCTCAAGTTTCGGTGAGGTGTGTCAGGTTACTATCCCGGTGTAGTCACATCTCTACATCTCCAACGGTTTGGCCACGGTAGCGGAAAACAAAAAAAAAACTTGCAAATGGCTCGTTCTGCACGTATGCTCCCACTTGGCGCTCACACACTGCCCGCAAGATGGTAGCCATTTCAGCTGGCAAATTCTCGATGTTGCTAGCTCCGGGTTCCGGGCGATCGCTTTGGTACGGTAGGCGATGGTACCGGTCCGAAAATTTAAACTATGTGGCTCCTTGTGGCTCCCAAACGTTATTTTGAGGTAATTTTGAGGCTCTGCTCGCATCTCAATAGATTCCCTTCCAAAACCCAAGATGTTCCAAAAGTGATTAGGCATGGCTGGCGTCTGCGACTTCGCTGAGCGATTTTAGCCGGCAAAAGGGAATATCACGGGGGTCACATGACTGGAACAGCTTGGAGATTTTTTTGCGGGATTTCATCCATTTTACCAAACCGCAAACCACCGGCGTAAATACCGCAGCAAGCCCAAAAGAAGACGCGAATGTGGAGAGAGATGGAAACCCCACTCAAGCTTCCACCGCTTTCCTCATGTCTGCTTCTGTGAACGAAAAGGTACTTGATGGGGACGTGGAATCGGCGTATACGCTGAACGAGCTTCGTCCGCCCCCTGCGTCAAGTGTCCCATTACCTCGTCGTCCCAACACGTTGTCTCTTGGACATCGCCGAGGCGAAAGCAACTCGAGAGCAAGAATCATTGGCGAGTTCAGGACCTTGAGGTACAGCTATGTTCAATAATTTTATTTTGTGTCGCTCATCACCACGATAGTATCCACGTTACTGATACTAAGGAAGGACGACCCGACAAATCCACCCAAAAGGATGTCTCTGGTACAGTATTTTCATGACCCCTTTAGTTCAGCACTTACCCATCAGCGCATCGCAGATTTATCCGAATTAGAATGGCATAATCTTTCCTCTGATGAGGTCGCTACTCGTGTTGGTGTATCACCCAAAACCGGCCTTGATACTCCTATGGCTGCTCGCCGTTTGACTAAAAATGGCAAGAACGTTATCAGTCCTCCTCCAAGAAACCTCCCCAAGAAAATCTTCTTCTACGTATTTGGAGGCAAGTTTTCTTACCTTTTTTTTTCTGACCATTTGCTGAAGTTCTTATTCGCTAGGTTTCGGAAGTCTGCTTTTCCTCGGGGGTATCGTTTGCTTCGTTGCTTGGTAGCCAGCTTCCGCTCTCTCAGTCTGCGTGTACTGACGAATATACTACATCTAGGCGCCCTCTGGGTGGTCCGCACCCCCCGCCAGCCAATCTGGCCCTCGCAGTCATCCTTTTTCTTGTAATTCTTCTTCAAACTGGGTTCAATGCTTGGCAGGGTTAGCGTTTCCGTCCTTCACACTTGATCCACTCACCTCACGCCCCTATCATAGATTATTCCACAGGCCGTGTCATGGCTTCCATCGCTGGTATGCTTCCGACAGATATCCTTGTCACCCGTGATGGGGAAACCTTCAAGTGAGCATCCGTGTTACTATGGTGCTGCCCCTTTAACGGCACTTGTGAAGTCTTCCTGCCGCAAACCTCGTATTGGGAGACATCGTCAAAATCACCCTCGGCTCCAAAGTACCCGCTGATCTTCGTCTCATCGAAATATCCTCCGACCTTCGATTTGATCGTTCCATTCTAACTGGAGAGAGTAACGCCATCGCTGCAACAATAGACGCCACAGATATCAACTGTCTGTCTTTGTTCTTCAACTATCCTATCCCCGTATTTCTGACAAAAACACTCTATCACAGTCATGGAGTCTCGTAACATCGCGCTACAAGGGACACTATGCACTAGTGGGAGTGGAGTTGGCATTTGCGTTGGATTGGGAGACCACACCGTTTTTGGCCGCATTGCGAAACAGGCCACCTCTGAACGTACAAGTCCCACCCCGCTACAACTCGAAATTAGGCGCTTTGTGTTCCTCATTGCGCTGTTCGCGTTCCTTGTTGCGTCTGTTATTGTTAGTGAGTGTCATCTATTTGCGACCTGCAATTGTTTCGTGGGGCTGACATTCCATATAGTCCTATGGGCTGCTTGGCTCCGTAGAGATTATCCTGGGTTCATCTCTGTGCCCACCCTTCTCGTTGATTTGGTCTCGGTAGCTGTTGCTTTTATTCCTGGTATGTCCTCCAAGTTATCTTCACGACGTTTTTTTCACGCTCATCTATTCCCAGAGGGCTTACCCATTTGTGTCACCCTTTCGCTGACCGTCGTGTTCGTTTCTCCAACGATTTGATATCTGAAATTGTTCTAATTTCGAGTTTGTAGTGCCGGTGTAATGCGCAAGTCGAACATCTTGTGCAAATCATTGTCGACTGTGGAAAGTCTCGGATCAGTCAATGTTATTCTCAGCGACAAAACTGGTACTCTGACCACTAACAAAATGGCGGTTGCGTCAGTCGCTGTCGGATGCAAGGCCTATCCTGTTCAGGAAGCCCTTGCAATGGCTATCAAGTCTGAATCTGATGGAGAGAGTGTCAAGGCATTAGCTGCAGTTGCGGGTTTGTGTAATGATGCTCTATTCGATGATAGTAGTTGCGAGAAGGGAGGGGACCCGATGCCTATTGCAATGAGAAAGGTTCATGGGGATGCTACAGGTATCTATCATCTTATAATCGCTAACCTTATGTGACACAATTTACTTTAGATTCTGCCCTCTTACGATTCTCTGAAGAGGCCTCGTCGGTTTCATACCTCCGCGATTCATGGGAAGAGGTTGGGAAACTCGCGTTCAATTCTAGTAAGTAGTTCTTCACGCTCCACTGTTGTTGTGCTGACTGGAGTCACGAAGAGAATAAATTTGCCCTCAAGTTGTTCAGATCGAAATCCACAAATCCTTCATACCCGATCTTTGACTCGGACAACTATAGCTCTTCCGATCTGCTATTGCTCGTCAAAGGTGTATGTATATATATTTCTTTATATCTGCTTCGTTTATCATTTTTTCTCAGGCCCCCGACGTACTCATGGGTCGTTGCTCAAACTTCATCGACGCCTCTGGCACTATATGGCCACTTGACCACCCAACTATCGCCAATGTTTCCTCGATTCAAGAGGAACTCGCTAGCCGTGGACAGCGTGTTCTACTTCTCGCTAAAAGGATTGTCACTCCCAATAATTTTAACCAAGAGGATTTGGACTCTAACCCTGAGGACCATCTCGTGGCCTTGAACACCGATCTTTGCATTGTCGGACTTTTGGCTCTAGTTGATCCTCCCAGAGATGACACAGCACACACTGTGAGCGTATCTAGACGTGCAGGGATCCGTTTCGCGATGGTTACTGGCGATTTCGCTCTTACTGCGGCGGCGATAGCTCGCCAAGTTGGAATCATCACGACTCCTGTGGCTGAGGTTCAACATCTTTCCGATCTACCTTACAACAAGCCTCTCGATGAAATACCAGAGTTCAACAGCGATAAAGAACCCGATGATAAACTCACCAGTATCATTTTGAGTGGCCCTGAGATAATGACCATGACGGAATCGCAGTGGAAACAGGTTTTAACAGTATGTTTGTGGGTCTTTTTAGAAGGTGGTGTTCAGGGTGGTTAAATGCTTTTATATCTCTAGTTTGATGAGTTGGTGTTTGCCCGTACAAGCCCACAGCAAAAGCTTCAAATTGTGAAGACGTTCCAAGCCGGAGGATGCACTGTCGCGGTGACCGGAGATGGAGGTGCGAAACTATGATCATCTACGATCTTCCCTGGTATCATTTTTGCTGACGCTGATATCCAGTGAATGATGCTCCTGCCCTCAAGCAAGCTGATGTAGGAGTCGCAGTGGCTGGAGGGTCTGAAGTAGCAATGGTTAGTTTGAGATTTTACCGACGGAAGGAATCGTTTACTGATGTTCCTCGTAGGAAGCAGCAGATCTCATTTTGCTCTCAGATTTTTCTTCGATTATTACTGGGATTGAATACGGAAGATTGTGCTTTGAAAATTTACGCAAATCTATTCTATACCTTCTTCCCGCTGGTCCGTCTATCAACCCCTTTCCTTTAATTTTTCGAATAATATCACTTATCATGATACAGGAAGCTTTTCCGAACTCATGCCCGTTGTCGTTAATGTTCTATTTGGTATGTCTCCGAAGAAATCGTTACAGTATGAGGGGTCTTGTTCTGATTTTACGCTCAGGATTACCTCAGGCCCTAAGCTCTATCCAGATGATCATCATATGTGTTGCCACCGATACTCTTCCTGCACTTTCGCTTGTTTATGAAAAGCCTGAAGCGGACCTCTTGCTGCGCAAGCCTCGTGATCGCAAAAAAGACCGGCTCGTAAACTGGAAACTCTTCGTTCAGGCATACTCTTTGGGTACAATTGAATCGCTTGCGTCCATGGTTGGGTTAGTGTTTCCGTTTACTATCCTTTTTCTGAGAGTGTTCACTTATTCCCCTTGATGTAGTGCATTCTATTTCGGGTTCATCCTTAACGGCGTGCCATTTTCTGCTCTCTGGCTGAAGTACGGCAACTACGACGTAGATCCAGATTTGCTCGCCGAGGTGACGAATAAAGCTCAGTCAATATGTGTGTTTTATTTACTCCTGCTTTATTATCGACTAAGATTGACTTGCTTCTAGACTTTTTCAACCTCGTAATCATGCAGTGGTTCAATCTACTCTCCACCCGGACGCGTAGGCTTTCGGTATTCCAGCAGAATCCGTTTATAGGATCGAAGACTCGCAATGTTTATCTAGTCCCCGCTGTAATATGTGGACTTGGTTTGGCTTGGTACGTTTGGTGTACTTGCATTATCGCCGGGCGGTGTTGACGGACGCTTTTGTCATTATAGCTTCTTCTCGTATATTCCTGTGTTTCAAAATATACTCCTCACGCGAGGTGTAAAGGCCCAATACTACTTCCTCCCCATGGCATATGGTATTTTCCTCTTGTTTGTTGACGAGAGCCGGAAGTGGTGGAATCGTGGTCATCCAAAATCGATTTTGGCTAGAATTGCCTGGTAATTTGGGGATCTGGGTCGACAAGCAAAGTATTTTTCAAAGTATGTGTGGAAGGTGTCTATATGTACTCCCTGAGTTCTTGTACGCAGCGTCCTTATTATAGACATACATAATAGAGAGCATGAGCAACCTGGCATTGATTTGGGTTCAGTTGAGATATCTTGCTACGAAGAGTTAAGCGTGATTTCGGATGTGGAAAGGGAAGGGTTTTATAGTGAAAACAGGTATTGAGAGTGTATCGGTATATCCCCAGCTGTTGTGATCCTGGGATCCATACGTTGACGTTCGCAACTTTGTACCAGGCGGGAAGCATTCCAACCAATTTAGTCTACGTTAAGGACTCTAAGGAGAGTTGAGTCGTGCATCCGCGGCTGGTGAAGACGAGTAGGTTAGACTACGGATAACCTAATTATAAGTTGGTCGAGGAATGAAAATGATTCTATTGCTAAAAAGAATCTACTATCTCGCAGTACGGATACGAAACAATCTAGTAAGCCTTGTGACCTTTCCAATTCCGCGCCATCACATGCTCTCGTACCGCGTATGAGTATTGGGGTTTATTCACGAACGAGTTTCTTCGTGAACTATAAGACGGCTAGCCAGGCTAGTATTGGGGCTACTAGTCTTAAAGTAACATGATGGACCGCTTTGAGGCAAACACTTGTCATGTCTGTGTCATAACTAGCATCGACTGAGCATTCTGGCCAAGCAACCATATCGTCCGCCCCTTGTCCCGCTCTCTCAAATTTTGGCACGATTTTCTTCAGCGCTTCAACGTACATATTTATGGAATTGTAATGTCATAGATCGATAAACATATCAATGAGTCGAGTACATATGAACTGTTAAATTGAGGGAGGGAGGAGATAGCCCGCGTTGTGATTGTTGAAGGCTATGGTCCGCTCGAAGTTCTCCCAACATCGGGCCCATCATTCAACCGTAACTGAGACTGCGACCTGGTCAAGTGTTGCTGACGGTCCAGCCTAAACGTGACGCCTTGAATTTCTCTTCAGTCTCGACGTTGAGAAAACTTACCCCAATTAAACGAAGTCGGACCACACCCAGCTGAGCAATCCCCGTTTGGCCATCGAATTCTCCTTCAGGAATCGTGACGGTGAAATTCTGGTAAGGTTGCTGTCCTGGTTCATGAAACTCGGGATCGTAGGGCCCATAGTACAAGACATCTCCCAGCTGTGTTATAGGGTCCGCTTGACAAGGCGTCGCGGTGCAGTGCAGCACTCCAATAGCAAGTCCTACTTCGATTGAGGATATAATGCTATCCTAAAAACACAGGTTAATGCTCATGATATCTCTTGTACTGTAGAGGTCTACTTACGGGTTGAACGACTTGAACTACGAAGGGTTGTCCTTGAAACAAGATGGTATCCGCAGCCGGTAAAGTGACCTCAATCGACTGAGCTACTGCTCTGAGGAAAAGCAATGCAGGGAGTGCCGCCAAACGTGTGAAGGTCTTCATCCTCTGCCCAGAATTTGGTGATGTCAAAGGTTCAAGTGACCCCGGAGTCTTCCACCCTTTTATAATGCATACTTTAGCTTGGCAGCACCGCACAATAAGCGTATCGGTCTCGACTGGCCTCAAGGAACTTCAAGGTGAGAGAGTTACGTCGTGCAGGGTTCCATCCGTCAGGTCGCTAAAGCTCATGCGGACAATAAAAGCCGACAGTTTTGTAGTCAAAATGACCAGTACAGAACCTGACTAGCGAGATATGTCAAAAACTCAAGTAAGTAGTAGCAAGCTGTGATATAATTCAGGCTTGTTTAGGAGATTAAATTCATTTATTTAGAAAGTGATACAATTAAATGCAGGCCTTGGGAAAATGTGCAAAATTTGGTCGATATCAATAGTATCGTTTCAGGATGGTCAGGCTGTCAGCTGGCTCGGGTATACAAATTGTGCTAGTTACCCTTGTACGCTGTCAATGTCGAGTTTCAAACGTTTCCGAAATACAGGTGCAGTCGCATGATCATGCAAGTCTCCTAGTTCCTGCCATAGACCGTCTATTTTACTTCAAATGGGGGTAATGCTAAACAAATATACCCTCAAGTCCTAAGAAGGGCAGTCCTCCCAACCCTTAATCTTCTCAACTTTGAGATTCTAAAAGATGAATTTTCTCAGCACCGGGCATACGACGCCAGAGATGGGAACAACCCCTGATACCTAGGTAGTAGTACACGTAAACTTAAGTGATGTCTATGAGGGTTCATCAGGATGGCAAGCAGGATGGACTGCAGTACCATGGTATTGACTCAACTGGGGCTAACGCACTCCTAGAAACCTCCCTTCTGAATACACATTATGAGATCTCGATTCACGTAGCAAACCAAAGCGATAGAAATCATTCCGGATTTGAAAGTGTGATTACTTACTTCCATTTCGGGTTGATTTCGGATGGAACTAGTAGGCAATGTAATGTATTTGTGTTAATTCATGCCAGTGGTGCTCTGAATCTGGGCTTGTTAAGCCAAGAAGATCATTTAGAATTATTACCCCTGGAGTTTCTAGTCTCTGAAGGTGCTATTTCCATGATATCATCGACAGTTGGTTCCTAGTAGTAGTGAATACTTAAGATTAGCCTGTAGAAGAGGGATTTAGATGTAGATCACCTCGCCGCGCGCCAGGTCTAACTAGGAGTGTTGCTTGGATTAACTTTCCGTCCTATGTAGAAGGTTGAGTATAGACTCTAATGATCGACGCGAAATCAAATGAATCTTCCGCAAGGTGGTTCGGACATCCCGAAGACTGCCTTGAGGTTTTGTTATACGCGGATCCTTTCTATAACTTACTGAACGAGATTTTTGCAATTAATGATCCCATGTGGATCGGTGATACCCAGCTTATGACTGCATTATCAGCCAAAGGACATGATAAGTGCGACGACAGAGTGTGGATGATATTATAGATAACGATACTTTAGGAGTAATACAAATGATAATTAGTTCGCTAATGATCATTTACGTATCCCACTTTAACCTACACCTCCTCCTTGAAGGTCACCTCCCGCACTGTTTCTCCGTTTATCTGTTTATCAAGTACAGATTCGGAGGAGCCCGAAGAGCTGGGCTCGTACGAAATCTCCATCGTCGTACGCGTGGTCTCCGTTCTACGACTGCCCGGGTGCCATTCTTGCGATGGATTAGGCGCAGCGGCAAAGGGCAGCGGATTTGCCGGGACGGAATACTTGGAATCAGCTGCATATGAGAATTGGTGGTCGAGATGTGATCTTTGAAGTGCAACCAGAAGCAGAATAATGGTCGGGTACATTCCCTAGAAACGCGTACTCGATTAGAATTATGGTAATAGAGGGGCACAAGGAGGCAATGATGCGCAAAGAAGAAACGTACAACTGCTTGGTTCATTACCATTATGGCGTAGTTGGTGTAAGAGGTATGGACTGCTTCGATTATGACGCTTTTCAATATCTAATTCAAATGTGAAATTAATATGTGACGGGACTGTCGCGTAATGATACAGACCCAAAGTATCGTATAGATGATACCACTCTCCATGAGCAGGGTCAAAACGTTCTCCGCGAATGATTTGCGACTGCCATTTGCCAACTGAAGTTGAATTTCTCTCCGGGATTTCCTATAAAGGGTCATATTCTTTAAAGTGAAATGTTCAGAGCAGATGCCATATACCATGCTCGCAAACCAACCATTAGCGTAGCCCAAGCGTTGACTAAAGTCGAAAAAGTGAAGGCCGTGATATCGATTGAAACCTGGGGGTGAAATTTTTGAAATTCTGAGAAGTGACAAGTCAGAAAAGGGAGTCGCTGACCTGTGAAGGAGCTAGAAGATGCAAATGCACTGCGTTAGGAAAGTCGACACCGATTTGTGTGAGGTTGCACACGAAAACAGTAGCTGCAGACAGAAAAAACCACCATCAACTATCTGGAATAAGGAAGATGTGATTCTCGTACGTACTGAAAAGAGCAAGCATCAGTACAACAGCCGTCATGATAATACGCTTGTCCCATCTATAAACTACACAGACTCTCCAGCAAACTACCAAATCGCTGATGACAACCTGTCATAAAAGTATCTTAAAAGCCAGGATCAGTTCGAGAGGAGTAACTCACGCAAATGTTATTAGTTATGGACTGAATGATGCGCATCAACAAGTTGATAGTATTTAGCTTTGACTCGTCCCGTGGAGGAGATAAAAGCTCAGCCGGAATAGAGATTTTCAGGTCAGTCCAAACCCGACGGACGTCGATTGCCCAATCCAGGGTTGATAACACATACATGACCAAGGTAAGGATAAGCATTACTCGCTTCGACCGCGCATGAAGACCTCGAGATCTGTTGCAAGCCTACACCTCAGCATAAAAGGCACTGCTGAGAATTAAAGCTCTTACACAAGTATATAGGTCGATGTGCAGATGAGGACGGTATATATCCCTATTCAAAGTTAAGCCACAGCGAAATACAAATATTGTAAGCTTTACCCCAGAGAATAGTTTCCGCAAGCAAGGGAAAAACGTAGAAGTCAGTCGAATTCGCCAGGCTCTGGCGAACTGTTTCAACCTCTGCTGCAGTAAGTGCCATTAGGAGGATATTGCATCCTGGGCAATGAACCTGCTCGGTTTTAAATGGTTGATTCCGAAAATAGATACCACCATAAGTCGTTCTATTCATTGCTCAAGATGGTAAACAGTTACGCACGGCTCTACCGCGGTTGGAATAACTGAATGATGAAAACCTACATTCCTTTTGAAGAGAGGTACCATACCCACGACCGACTTGGACTTCAAAACTTCAAAGCACCAATGTCAGTGGGTTCTGGACGAGAAAAATATCTCGTCCTACGACGCCGTCTACTCGCCGAGTTTGGGACTTGTATCATATGTGTTCTCTCCTCGCCCTTGAGAAACACTACTACTTAGATAGCAGTCGAAGTGAGCGAATGGTAAATCCGAGTCCGCCTGCTCTGATCATAGCTGATGAGATTGGCATCTGAGATTGACTGTTCCAAGTGCACAACTGTACCTAACTGTCGCGCTCAAGTTGACCAGCCGCAAGAACCTGACGGATTTTCTTTTTACACTGAGTATTCTGACTGTTAAGAACAATCATAAGTTACTTACTGATTGTCATGGGTCTCTTGCCGTAGTGAAAAGCTTTCCATAAACCCATCGTTCTCTCTAAATGCTCATGCATCATGCCTGAGGCTGCTTGAGGGTGGTACTGTATAAGTGGACATGCTGACAGTCGAACAGACAAGAGATGATGATCACGATGCCAAGAGCCAGCGCCAAAATTAATTTTTTTTGGACTCGGAGGAGCAACTTACAATAATCTATCTATCTATCTATCTATCTATCTATTGGTACTTGAACACGTCAACAGTTTCCGGAGAACTGCAAAGCTTTCTCGGCAACGCTTAAAGAAGCCATCCAACATTGATCAACATTCGCGGGCCTACATATGCCAGAAGACGATGTTGGAACTTCGATTTTAAAGGCCACGAGAGGCCGGATAGGCTCGCTCGAAATACTTGTGCTCGCTCTTCATCCCTCTCGAAAATTTTCCTCTTTGACGATGACTACGGTCAGTTTGGTAACATACTCGAGATAGCCCTTAGTTTATTTCAGAGTATCCCGATATTCGCTTTTGGCACGCATGTGGAGCATCTGCCATCTAGGAGATGCAAATCCGCGTGTGCCCTCGAAGAACTTTCAATTATAAATGGTGGAATCAGATAACGATGTATTTTGTAGATAGGAGCGAGCTTGAGAAAGCAATGAGCTTTCTGTACTACAAGAGCCGCCTGAGAGTGATATGAAACAGTCTTCAAAACCTATTCTGATATGATGTCTTGTGATCGCAGCTAGAATAAGTACCTAAAATAGAGGTCAAAGCAGAAGATTTCAAGTCCTAATTTGAAATCGGGGGCAGAATTCAAAGAATCGAAGAGATTCTCAAAATAGATCAGGAGGGCGCCCGCCGTTTTCGGGATTCCTTCACACTGAAAGATTGCTGCGCCAGCGCGTTGAAAGAATAGACTTGAACCAGTCACCTCAGTGACTCACTGCAATTTTGATGGCTCTTCGGCTCTCTTCGGTCGACTATAATTAAATAGATAGTCCAGGCCGCCGAAACCGGTCTATTGAAGGGACGACTCAGAGGATAAATAAAAGTATGTAGCTGATATGAATACACCAGGGGTTTTGACTAGCTTGCCCAACGAGATAAGTAATCAAGTCTGGCGATTGAATCTAAGCACGTACAAATCATTTGAATGACCGTATCGACGGGATATCCGGAAAGCCACCTTGCTATCATCTAATCTGCATGAGTATAGGTAAGTACTGATGAGTGCTTATTTGCCCATAACGAAGCAGCGAGCCAAGATTCTTCTTCGCTTTGACTTTGGTTGCCAAGTTGGGAGATCAGGCTGTTCTAGTCTTTCTCGAGGAAAATGGTACTGGCAAATGAAGCTTCACTTGGAAATGCGACCACACATGACTTGAAATACTGCTCGTGATAGTCGCCTTACGGCCAGTAGGGCCCAATGACCTCTCCACTAGTCTCCTAGAGATCCTTGTTAAGTCCAGGTTTGTACAACAGTTAAGTTCGAGAGAAGAATCCCTAGTATTGCCAATTATGATTCATTACGCTCAAGTACATGGTTACCAAGGTGATAATCGACGAACTAGCTTTCGTTTAACCAGCTGCCTCTTCGACGAGCTTGAGCTAGAGGTGCCACCCAATACATCCTTTATCCAGGCCAGTGTGCTGCCGTCAGTGTGATACTAGAAATAAAGTTAGAACTCTATGAGTACAGCAGAAATCTGACTTTCTTACCTGCCAAGTCATTACTCCAGATTCTAGGTAACAAGAGATTTTATGTTTAGATGAGCATAATCTGAACCGCTAAACACCTACCGTATCCATATTGCTGCTTGGCTTGAGCTAAACACTCTGCGAGTTCTGTTGGAGACATGTATCCATTACCAGCATCACCTTTTGTTGTTGGTTTACCGATAACAAGCTTCTCAATCGGGATTCCATTAGCGACGATCTCCATAAGAGCAGGATTCTCATCGTTCATCTTAGTAATTAGAGTCTCGCAGGTGGTGTATGCGCTACCCTCTAATGTTGTAGCAAGAAATGAATGTCTGTTTTACCACTCAAGAACCCGGCGACTTACGGTTGTAGAACTGAACATTATACTAGACAGGAAAAGTAAGCTCTTCTGAGCTGTATCATCGAGAGGCGCTTACTTACCCAATCGATTAGATCCCCGACTTCCTCATGAACCTTGAGATACGGACCACCATCCTTCTTGAACCTGATTAGTGTATCAGCTTGAATTGTCATCGGAATGAATGAAAAATGTATACCAAGGAGCAATAGCTGGACAGTTTCATGCGAATGAGATAAATATGTACGTTGAACAAAGGATAAGGTACATACGGGCATGCGAAATCAGGTATTTTCCTTGAGGCAATTGCTGACGCAAAGCCTTGAGAGTTGACATTTAATCGCACTGAAGAACAGGTCAGAAATAAAACCATACCTTCGTGAATGCTATGACCCAGTCTGCGCCTGGACCCGACCCGTCACCAAAGGCGTCAAAATCCTGTCATTCCATGATTTTAGCTCTATGTGTTATCTTCAACGAGGAAAGCAATGCACCTCATAATCAACATCTATTTTGGTTTTTAGAAGGTGATGATTTTTTATCAAGGAATCAAAAAACGTACCGACTCCGTGCACTCCGTACTGAATCACCCACTGGGCCATGCTATCGGCTACCGTCGTCGCATTCAAACCTTTCGTGGTCGGCGCGTCTTCCCCACCGAAAGCAGAGACCATGACCTGTATACCTGCTTGCTCATATTGTTGCAACGTACTCTGTCGATCAGAATCGCTGAGTTGTTCCCATTTCCCAGCAACATTAGAACCATCTCCAGAGCTGAGCAGGAACGCGAGGTTGAAAATATTGAATCCCTTTATAAGTGTCGTTAGAAACGGGGGATGCTGTCTGTAGGATTTACGAACCTCGATATCCTGGGGATCAGGAGGTGTAGCTGCTTCATCGTTGTAAACAACGTAATATGGCGCTGAGGAGAGTGAGTGACTGCACAAGACAAGACGCGGTTCTCGCTTACAGGTATCACGTTTGTGTGGAATAGGCGCGCCGAAAGCAACCTGTACACAAAAGAATCCGGAAAGCGCAAAAGCTAAAGCCGAGAGAGTGAACATCTTGATCTTTAACAGTGATTACTGGACCGGCCAGAGGACGAAGATGGACCAGCCGAGGGATTGAAAGTAGACCGGCTACAAGGAGGGAACTCAAGTGGATTTTCCTCACGATAGCTGACTTTTATACATCGGAATCGATATCCCTGAAACCCAGCTGAAACTACTGCCAGCGCGTACATGAGGAAGCTAAAGTTGCAATCACAGTTTTAATGTTATGCTGTGCCAATGCTTCGCGCTAGCCGCTGTTGTAATTCCGTGCCGAGCATTCATTTTCCTTGGCGTGGGACTGGTTGCGGCTAGCGGAGTTAGTCCTCTCCTTCTCCTCTCTTGTCCTCAGACTCCTCTTCCTTAGTCGGGGCATACGACTGCATTATGTGGTAGGGTCAGCGTTCTTGATCCCGTTCTTAACAAAACAGCAAGCACCTAAGCCTATACGTACACGTACACGTCCTCGCGCCTTCTCGGATCACCATGTATTTTTGGATCGAGCAGAGGGAACAATGGAATGACCGACACAGCCGGAGGTATTGAAGAAGTTGAAAGAACGGAATGATGCTCGAAACGTTTGGAGCTTGGTTACATGGGGGTAAGTACCTTCAACTTGCTTGTTTGGAACCATTCGACCGTTTTGAAATGAGTGCCAACGCCATAGTTCAACGTCAACTATGAAGACTTTCGAGCTCTAATTACCACCTCAGGAGGAAGAGCTCGAACTTGAGTCATCCAAGAAAAAGCTAGAACGGACCCTTTTTGCTTTGGGGAAGACATTCGATGTGTGCGTGGTGGCAAGAGATCTCAGGATTTGACCCACACGTCTCCGAGGAGCTTAACATTCTCCAGCCTACATCAATATCAGCCAGTCTACTGGCCCCGTGTCCACCGATTAATATTACACGAAATAATGACCTTGAACCCCTCAAAGCAGCGCTCTTCTCCCTTTTGCTCTCACCTTTCCTCCCTTCTGGTTTCGTCGAATGGTACCAACAGATAGCAAAGACTTGTATGAACCCGGAAACCTGGTTTGGCTTGGATTCACTTCCATACTCCACTCACCAAGATAACTTGAAGAGGAGTATGGTTCATCATTCTATACGTTCCCGAAGTTGATCCTGATACGCACCACTAGAATCACGGGATGAGACCCGATCACTTCTGCGCGAGCTTCGCTTTGTGAGGAAAGGAATATCGTGTCCGTCGCGTAGCTTCCGGAAGTCCAGAGACGATCGCTACTTGCAATGAAAATGGCAAACGAATCTTGTACGGTAGAAGAATACTAGGAACAGCGGTACGTTCTTAGGATTAATCGGAGAAGTACTTATGTCGATTACAACTTTCGCCTTTCCAGGGATATTGGTCCTTAGAGAAGAGAGAAGAGGATGACTGACGTCCAATGGAGAGGGATAACCACATCACATAGACCTGGCTGTGTTTGCTACTACAAGTTACTAGTGCAGCAGCCGCTTGCCTGTCAAATATGAACACGTCACATTTCAGTTTCCAAGTTTTGAGTTTCCGTTGAGCACAGGAGAGCACAGGAGTCGATATTCGTGAAGCGGTGCTCAGAAAGAGTACTTGAGTGCTAGATATGCGGCCAATGGTCTGTGCGCAATGCTGTTAAGAGCTATGTAAGATTTACCTCCCATCAATTCTTATTCTTGTATCTCGATTTTGGACCTCTTCTCTTCGCTCTCTTTGACCATTGACCCTCCTCAAGTCGTGCTAGGTATGTAGGCTGGAGCTTCATCGTGACTGGTGTGTTCTTGCCATCCCCGTTGAGTCTGTACAAAAACCCACGCGTAGCCGTTTAGGATAAGAGCTTGAGAGTACTCGTTCCTCCTCAACAATGCTACCTGCATCTAACTTGAAGGGTTCTGGGAGGCCTTGTCTTCAAAATTAAACCAAAAATACACACCTTTAGTTCAAGTTCAAGTGGATCCTACTAGTTGAGCCCTACTATTCGCGAGCTTCAATGTCTTCATCATGCTAGTCAAGAAAAGAAGAGAGATCAATGCTATCATAGTTGACTTCTTCTCTCTCATCGGCGGCCAATCCTGTCAGTTTCGAAGGATTAACTTTTCTACCAGCCCTTCTGGAGTCCGTCTCGTTGTGTAGCGCGTTCAACTTCTAGCTCGAGGTAAGACCCTTGCTGTGTATAAACGTTGAGGTGGGTATTTTTTGCTAACTGGCATTGGCACCGGACCTGGAGTTGCGTTGCTATTGATATTGCTTCAGTCGTCATTGCGGTACGTCTTATCCCTATGAGTGCTTGTCTTCATGTATCTTTTGCTATCTTGCTGCCTGGCACAGGTGTGGTAAAGTGGCGTACAAACAATGAAGACTTGATCGGCGTGGGTGTATATGAGAGCAGAGAGACATATATCAAGAAGGCAAGAGAGGTCCAGCAGGGTATAGGCGTGACAGTTGAGCCTCATACTAGTGTCTGCACCTTAGCAATGAACGGAGTGGGAAGGCAGGTTAACGCACAACGAGCGCTCATCGAGCGCGCGTGCATTCCGACTTACTCTCCACTTTCTTCGTTGAAAAAGGTGGACAGTACGGGTGTGTTCTTTGTTCCATCCTGTCGTAGGAAAGAGATGGACGTCAGATATGCAACATCCATGATTCTGTTCGAATTGGTTTTTAGTTGGCCTTGCGCATTTGTTGAGTGTGAGTTTGATTTTCATGCGTGTGTATGGCACTGAAGTTTCCTTGTCGCCCATCTATATGTTCTGGCTACCAACGTAAGACATAGTTCTCTGTAAGTTTTTAAAAAAACCAGCGTGCAGATATAAGTATCTAATTTACGATGAGGTTGTGTTCTATCGCCCATCATCGATCACTGTCTCTCTGACTAGTAGGCAGTGTTCTCGTTGTCACAACATATATAGTTATTGATGGTATAGGCTTGAATTAGTCTCTCAACTCCGATAGACAGTGTTTCAGTAGGAACACTCTAGTTGAGACTTGCTGGGAATGGGAATGGCAACAGTGGCGGCAACGGTAATAAGGGGGCAAATGAGAAGGAAAGGGCAGTTAAAGGAGAGATGATAGTGACTAGAAATCAAGTTGTGAATCATCATCAAGAACAGAGCAAGTGTTTTCGTTTGGTTGGTTGGTCGGGCGCGTATTTAACTGTTTGGCACCTAGTTGGTAACCATGTGTGTTAGTTCTTTTTTTCTTACCATCACCTTTTGCCGTGCCACTCTACTGCTACTTGTCTGTTTTTCTTTGTGTCTATTCGCTGCAGCAACAGACTAATACCTTCGACATAGAGGATACGGAGGGTTTTCCTCTGGAAGATATCCAAAAAAGCCGCCATATGGTTCTGTGAGGCTTCCTTAATAGTCTTTATTTTCCTTTTTCTTACTTCACTCCGTGAGCCTCCACAACCCCCCCATGAAACGCGTATGGCCACAGGAATTCGCTAGTTCCTGACTGGGACATGATACTGGTATATGACTCCGAAGGAATGGCTTGAGGATCGCCGGAGGAAATGGGAGGTTCTAGAGGCTGAAAGTCGAGAGCTCCTCAAACGAATTCAGGACAAGCTCGATGAAGATTGGGGGGATTTGCCTTATGCTGGAATTAAACCTAATCCTAGTCACGTCCAGGCTTGTGCAACAGCCAAGTTCGAGAGAAGAGTCCCTAGTATTCCCAATTATGATTCATTACGCTCAAGTATATGGCTACCAAGGTGATAATCGACGAACTAGCCTTCGTTTAACCAACTGCCTCTTTGATGAACTTTCGGAGCCAGAAGTGCCACCCAATACACCCTTTATCCAGGCCAGCGTGCTGCCGTCAGTGTGATACTGGATATAAAGTTAGAATTCAGTACGAGTACAACAGAAATCTGACTGATTCTTACCTGCCAATTCATTATTCCAGAATCTAGGTAACAAGATTTTGTGTTTAGCTGAGCATAATCTGAACTGCTAGGCACCCACCATATCCATATTGCTGCTTGGCTTGAGCTAAACAGTTTGCGAGATCTGTTGGAGACATGTACCCACTACCAGCATCAGCTGATGATGTTGGTTTACCAATAACAAGCTTCTCGATTGGGACTCCATTAGCGACGATCTCCATAAGAGCAGGATTATTAGTGTCGTTCATCGTGGTAATTAGAGCGTCACAGGTGGTGTATGCGCTACCCTCTAATGTTGTAATAAGAAATCAATGTCTGTATCAACACTCAAGAGCCCGGCGACTTACGGTTGTAGAACTGGACGTTATACTAGATAGAAAAAATAAGCCCTTCAAGAAGTTCTGAGCGGTGTTATCGAGAGGCGCTTACTTACCCAATCGATTAGATCCCCAACTTCCTGGTGGATCTTAAGATACGGGCCACCATCTGTCTTGAACCTGATTAGCATATCAGCTTGAATGGTCACCGGAAAGAATGAAAAATGTGTACCAAGGAGCAATAGCTGAGCAGTTTCATGCGAATGAGATGAATATGTACATTGAACAAATGACAAGGGAACATACGGGCATGCGAAATCAGGTACTTTCCTTGAGGCAACTGTTGACGCAAAGCCTTGGGAGTTGACATTTAATCGCACTGAAGAACAAGACAGAAATAAAACCGTACCTTCATGAATGCTATGACCCAGTCTGCACCTGGACCTGACCCGTCACCAAAGGCGGCAAAATCCTGTCATTCCACGATTTTAGCTCTGGGTGTTATCTTCAACGATGAAAGCAATGCACCTCATAATCAACATCTATTTGGTCTTAGAAGGTGATAATTTCTATCAAGGAAACCAAAAACATACCGACTCCGTGCACTCCGTACTGAATCACCCACTGGGCCATGCTATCGGCTACTGCCGTCGCGTTCAAACCGTTCGTAGTCGGTGCGTCTTCCCCACCGAAAGCGGAGACCATGATCTGTATACCTGCTTGCTCGTATTGTTGCAACGTACTCTGTCGATCGGAATCGCTGAGTTGTTCCCATTTCCCAGCAACATCAGAACCATTTCCAGAGCTGAGCAGGAACGCGAGGTTGACCATATTGAATGGCTTTTTAAGTTTATAAGTGTCGTTAGAAACGGGGGATGATGTCTGTAGGTAATACTACGAACCTCGATATCCTGGGGATCAGGAGGTGTAGCTGCTTCATCGTTGTAAGTAACATAATATGGCGCTGAGGAGAGTGAGTGAATGCACAAGACACGACGCGGTTCTCGCTTACAGGTGTCACGTTTGTGTGGGATAGGCGCGCCGAGGGTAATTTGTACACAAAAGAATCCGGAAAGCACAAAAGCTAAAGCCGAGAGAGTGAACATCTTGATCTTTAACAGTGAATACTGGACCGGCCAGAAGACGAAGATGGACCGGCCGAGGGATTGAAAGTAGACCGGCTACAAGGAGGGATCTCAAGTAAATTCTCCTCAGAATAGTTGACTTTTATACATCGGAATCGATATATGAAACTACTGCCAGTGCGTACAAGTTGCATGAAAGTTGCAATCACAGTTTTGATCTCGTCGATTTTGCTGTGCCTGCCAAGTGCCTGCCATTTACGTAGCGCTTAGCCGCGGCTGTAATTCCGTGCCGAAGTTTCTCTTCCTCTCCTCTTTTGTCCTCAGACTGAGACCCTTCCTCTTCCTTAATCGGGCATGTGACTGCATTATGCGAGTGAGAGGGTCAGTGTTATTGGCCGTATGCATGGCCTTCCTCCCGTTCGGATTGCTTAACAGAACAGCCAGCACCTGCGACCTCACGCCTGCTCGGATCACCGTTTATTTTTGAAGAGGGAACGATAGGGACCGATGGAATGACACAGCCGGAAAACCCACTGAAGAACGGGATGATGCTCGAAACGTTAGGAGCTTGGTTACATCCAACTTGCCCGCCTGGGACCATTCTCCTGTTTCGAAATGCTGAGGTGCCAACGTCATTATTCTTAGGCCTCAAGGCCTCAGGAGGAAGACCTTGATGCAAGAAATGGCTAGAACAGATCCTTCTTGCTTTGGGAAAGACCTTCGCAAGAGATCTCTGGATTTGACCCCCGCGTCGTCGAAGAGCTCAACTTTCTCTAGTCTATAGCCGGTCTAATGTCCTAATGTCCACCGATGTCTACATAGAATACTGACCTTCTCGATCCTCTCGAAGCGGTCTTCTGCTCTCACCTCTGACTCAACTATGAAGAGGAGCCCAGTTTGTCATTTTAGCTGATCCTGATGCACAATCACGGGATGAACTCGATGAAACCTGATAACTTCTGCACAAGCTTTGCTCTGCGAAGAGTATCGTGTCTGACGCGTGGCTTCCGGCAGTCCAGAGTTTACCACTTGTATGACAGTACTAGGAACAACGGTGCGTTCTTAAGGATTTTTAGGAGAACTTATAATCCATTACAACTTTCGTCTTTTTAGGTATATCAGACCCGAGGGAAGCGAGGAGATGATGACAGACGTTGGATTGTGATTACTTGGCTGTGTTTGCTACCACAAGTTGCAGCCATTTGCGTGTTGAACATGATACGCGACGTCACATTTCGATAATATACTATACATAGTTTTCTAAGTTTGAGTTTCCATTGAGCACAGGAGTCGATATTTGTGAAGCGGTGCGAAGAAAAAACAGCCGAGTGCCAGATATGGGATGGCCTGTGCGCAATGCTGTCGAGAGCTATGTAGGATTTACCTCCTATCACTTCCTATTCTGCGCCTCGATTTTGGGCCTCTTCTCTTCACTCTCTATGACTATCCTCAAGTCAGGTTAAGGATATGGGCTGTGTTCTAGTTCGAGGAGATGGGTATTTTTGCTAACTGGCATTGGGCCTGGACGTGGGGTTATTAATGTATTGGTACTTCATTTGTTATTGTCGTGCGTGTCATCCCTATGAGTACTTGTCTAGCCATTTTGCTATCTTGTGAATCACGAAGACTTGATCGGCGTGGATGTATATGAGAGCAGAGACATATAGCTAAGAAGGCAAGAGAAGTCCAGCCTTGAGTTCAGCAGGGGATCGAGAAGAATATGCATGACAGTTGAACCCTATACTGTCTGCACCTTGGCAGTGAACGGAGTGGGAAGACAGGTTAATGTACAATGAATGCTCATCGAGCGCGCGTGTGAGGATATATCCAATTTTACAATGTATCAACTATGTTGTGTTCTATCGCCCATAACCAATTGACACTGTCTCTCTGACTTGGGCAGTGTTCTCGCTGTCACAACATATATAGTTATCGATGGTACAGGTCTCCCTCAACTCCGATAGACGGCCTTTCGGGTTGAGGCTTGCTGGGCATGGCAATGGCAACAGTGGTAATAAGGAGGAAATGGAAGTTAAAGAAGAGATGGTTAACTACACTGCAAATAATACAAAGCGCCTTCAGTGCATACACCGTGTCTATCGACGACGTTGTCAGTCTGGAGGCTCAAACCTTTCACAGCAACGTTGGAGATGTATGCTACCTCAGGTGCAGTGTGCGTAAATGGGGCCTCGCTGGTTAGCCAACAACCAATCAACCAGAGGACTAGATAACTTGGTTGTAATTTTGAACAATTATTCTATGCAGCTATGCATGCGCTACGTGGGACTCTACTATATTCCGAGAAATTTCAAAGTCAGTGTTAATTAGGATTATTTGATGCCTTTGTGGTTCCAACTCTTCACGCGTAGACGATAGTTTCAATTCCATCGTACTCCTCCATACTCCATGGAGACATCAAGGGAATTTCATCGAACCTCAAATGAGCAAGCCTTCCCGATCCTGCGTTGAGCCCGAGGCGCAAGATACGATACCTCTCCTTTCTCTCGCTCGCCATGTCCAATTGTCCAAGCACCGGTATTTTTTCCTTTGGGATAGTCGATTCAATCTGCTCCCCAGAATTGATAGATTTTTGTCCTTCATCGACCTCTCGCCCAAGCCTCATTACAGCTTCGACCAATACCACATGATCGTCGTTCTCATCAAACTGGATCATTCCACTCTCGAGTTCCTTCTCAACATCGCATATCTTGGATTTAAGTGCATACGAATATGACCTTCCGCCGTAACAGGAATTGTAGATGATAATTTTTCTCCTTCCATTGGATTTGGCCTGGTGGAATTCACACCCCCACTCTCTGATGGTGTCGTTGACCCTGTAACCATATTGCCAAGCTCTGGCGTAGAAATTGAGAAATTCAGCTTTGAGGGCAGCAATGAACTTCTTGGGAGGCAGTACGGGCAGGAGAACGTGATCGGTCGTTGAAAGCTGAGTGGTCGCGAGGACCCATGTTAGGACGAGGATCGTAGTCGTCGAGTGAATATGACATGATGAGTGGGTGACACTTGAAGGTTGGAGGTTGAAACAGGAAGGTTTATAATTTTTTTTGAAAAGGGGCTCTGAGTCAAGTTAGGTCAAAAAGAGCGGAACCGCAGACAGAATTTCGATTGCATATTCTGTAGTACATCATCCAGTAAAACCAAATTTCCTTGGCTTTTCCAAATGATCAGAAATACCCAAGCTACTACTTACAACCACACGATGCCAGCACGATGCAGTTCCATTCTCTTCACCTGTACAAAAACCTATACAAATGCGAACCTTTGAATCACATTAACACAGTCTTATATATGTGATCAAGTGAAATAAGAGCAGAAAAACTAGCACTACGTCCAGTAGTCCCTTTCGACTCAACTTTCAATGATTTGGAGTAAACGTTTGACGGTCATGTTGAGACTACTGGCATGAGAGATAATGATAAAAATTCGGCATCTACCTGAGAACGGTTTATGCAGAGAGTAAACCGGGGAAAGACGGAAAAAAAGTCATGATAGATCAAAGGCTAAAGCAGAGATCTGCGAGCGCTTATCTGGCGCTATTTCGAATCGGCACGCAAAACGGCTTCTTGAACACCTTGCCGCTCTTGGCCTGTGGCCCTCAGAACCCTACCCCCATCAACTGCGCTGGTCAACCGCATGAAGCCAACGAGTACAATTCGGACGCACTCACCCATCCAGATAGCTCACCATATCAGTATGTTTGCCAGAGCCGTTTCCACAAGCTTGAAGCTGGCGGGGCAATCGTGACTGTCTTTGACAACTTTCCTCCGGATCCAATCCTTCTGCATTATGATTCCTGATCGCGGCCGTCACACTTCGCTTTGCCTCAGGCCATTTTCATCATGATCATCTTCACTTTCCTGCCCTTCTCTCGCTGTCTATCGCATCTGGCTTCTCGTATGATTACGTCCTAGGGAACTCGCCATGTTCCTTTGCTCTCTTTGTAGAAGAATACTATCCAATCAATTCAAATAACACTTCGGAAGTCCTTCAGGTCTACTCTGGCTTCCCGCGTTCGTACCTTCTGTAATGCATTACTCGAGGCACTCCCATGTCCCAGCCACCTCAAGACCTCAGCCTTACAGCGCTTTATCTGATCCGTCCGACGAACGAACGAACGAACGAACGAACGAACGAACGAACGAACAACAACGAAAAACGAACGAACGAACGAACAAACGAACGAACAACGAACAAACGAACAAACAAACGAACAAACAAACGAACAAACGTTTTATCCTGGCGGTACTCACCGTTTTACAAGATCGTCAATTGCCAACAGCTGTGTCCGGATTTTGTATTCAAGCGGCTCGAGTCCAGGAAGGGATGTACGTCCTTCAGTCCCACAACAATTTTCTATCCCCGTTCATGAAGAGTACACAGGCCCGCGACTTACAAAGTACCTGAGTAGGCAGTATAAGAGGACAAATTCCTAATTATCGCCTCCAGACTCTCAGTCCTCTAGTTCTCTAGTGAGTACCAATATGACCTTCCGCCTTTGCACACTTTGTTAACTGGCCTTTCACCAGGCCCAGCCTTTTTGAAAAATGCTCTTTTCGCTCCCTCACTGTCGGCGCTGCTGCTGCTGCTTTCTTTGGTTCTGCATCTGCTCAGGGGTGTGATGAAGCAGAGCGCTCTGGTATTGTCACATTTCCGAATCCAATCGTGCTGGGCGAGGTAAGTCCTTCTTTCAGCTTGACGTTCTATGTTCCATAGGTGATGTACTCAGAATATGCATACTAGCCAACTTCACTTGCGCTGCCCAAGACTTTGGCGTTCCGGCTGTATTCTCAGACTATTCTCAAAGCCACAGCGGACCCGACCAATTCTGAATTACTCGGGTAGGTGTATCATTATCTACCTCTTGTAGATTGTTCTCTGAAAGCACAACACACCACAGTCCCATTCCTACCGTCTACTTTGCCCGTCGTGATGTTCCAACTAATCAAATCGACTCATTCAACGTCACCGTAAGCATTCAAGTGCTTTTAAATCCGCGATTCTAACCAAATACACAATTCTTCCAACAGTTTGGTCCGGGCGTTCTTCGCAAATGCCCCTGGGGCTGAGTGGGAGGTTGTTCTTTTCACGACTCGTGTTGAGATGACCGACAGTTTCGGTAGCACGATGTTAGTTGGTGGTGTTGAATTACCTGCTACTTTAGTGTCGGCTTCGACTGAAGTTGACATATTAACTTCGTCGTATCTAACAACCGCAATACTTAATTATCCATTTGTACAGTTAAGTGCACAGAAGGTACCGTTGGAGCCCGGGATCAAGGCCGATAGCCCACGTGCCCCATCCTCTAGACAAGATCCGTTCTTTGTTTTCGACAATTACCTGACCGGAAACGCGAGCAGCTGCGTGATGGCGATTGTCAACCTTCTCCACGTCCGAAACTTTCAGCTATAGGTAGTACACCAATATTCTTCCGGATCTGCGAGCACAGTTTCGGGGTATAGGATGACCCCTTCCCCACCGAGCCTTCAACATCGGCCACAACATCGCATGAGAATTAGCTCTCCCAGCCCTTTCATATTTCTTGTTTTGAAGCTTGTAAATGAACGTCGAAAACGAAGATGGCGGTCCATATTTGACTACTCAGGGGACACCTTACGACCTGTAGCTTTTGTCTTCAGAGTAACAGCCAGACGAGCATGGAACAACTTGTTTTCATCACTTTTACTGTAGATACAAGCGGATCAGGCCACTGAATTCAAATTTGCCCACATAAAAGTCCTGTCGCAAGGTCCCTGTAGGATTCAAGTGCTGGTACCTTAGCTCCAGCGACTTTGGCAGAATCGTCAAACCTCCTCAACTGAACTTTTTCTCGAAAGAGACGGTCTTTCTTAAATTGCTCAATCTCGGAGGCAGAGAAGGGACCACCCTACGTTCAAAAGCAAAGGAGAAGATTAATGCGAGTTTAGATCTGAGAGTGAGGATACATTTACCTGGAACTCGAGGCTCCGCTTACTCGTTGGACTAAGATGCTCATAATATCCTTCCTCCACCGCAGTGAGATATCGTTTGGCAACAACGCGGTCCCGAACCAGTTCACAGACCTCAGGAGGGAAGCCCAATGAGGCGAGGTAGTTGGCGCCGATGATGTCGTGCCCGTATCTCCCAACGGATGCACCAGAGGGCAGGAGCATAGCTGTGCCCAGCTCGGTAGTAGTTTCGGATCCCACCTTCGAGACTATCTGCGCATCAAGGATATCTTGAGGGAGACTGTGTATGGAATTTGAAGTGAAGAATAAGCTCAGTGATAGAAACACCACGTACATTTGACCACAGTCATGCAAGAGAGCTGCCAAGACCGCTAATGTACAGCGAAACGGATACAAATAGTCATATCAGAGTTGCGAGGCAGACTATGAGCTATTCTGTGCGTACTTGCATCACTAGCACCTACGAAACCAGTGCATCAGACGTTTGTGAAAAGCTAGATGAAGATTATGCGGCGGCGTACCAGCTTCCCGTGCACAATTCGCCGCTTGGACAGAGTGCTCAATCTGGGAAGTTTGTTCGCCAGTGTAGCTACCTTGTCTGATTTACATACTTTGTTACTTGGCGAACTTTGACAAGAGGTTCATGAGACGTACCATATTGGTTTATCATGTTGAACAGACGGTCGACAATTTCTGAGTTGTTCAGATCGGTGGATGCCATCACGAGCGATTTCACTTTTCCTACGTTATAGTGATTCCATAAAAGCACGAATGCATAAGGATGTGCTTACCAGTATCGGATCGGATCTCCCTACCTAGGGTTTGTTGTGGTTAAGAACCAGTTGTGAACGTGTGAACGATGGAGAAAGAATGCAAGAATGCGCGAGGCCTTTGGCAATTGAGCCGGCAGGCAGCGCCTTCGAAAGTCAAAGCGTCTTTTTACTGTCCTCGTAGACTGTCCGAATTGAAGTAGTAGCTAGGTGAGTTTATTCTACTGCTGGTCATTGAATATTTGGATATTCGTTGAATTTCCGTGGTGTTCCAGCCAACCTCTGTATCGCATATAATATACCTCTTTACACGGCAAACAGTCGGCGGCCATAACTCGCTTAATTCTGTGTTTTCCGAGAGTAGTTTTGGCTGTGGGCCTGGCCGGGACCGAGAAAAAACAGAAATAGCCGTCTGGGAAGGGACGGCGTGGATAGCGAGAACAGTGCGCTATATCTATTTGTTCTATATAAATGCGCTGACCTTGTAGAGTCCTGCGAAACTACAGCTGAGTGACCATCGATGCAGATGGCTTTCAATAACACTGTATCTTCGATTGAGTGCCGTCGACACCCACTTCTCCACCTCTACCTCAGCTCGATGCTGGATCTCCTAAACGGACGGAATGGCTTTTTCCTCGTCGTACCAGCTTCTGCGTTACTGAGGCCAATTTCTCTGATCGTCTGGTCGCCTCTGCGAATCCACCTAAGACGCCTACCGTCACCTCTTCCGTACACCAGGCGATCTAAGTTGTAGCGTTCGAGTTTGAGTCTTGCGTATAGTCCTAGCCAACGTCGACGCTCTAAGAATGATGATGATTTCTTGTCATGACTGCATGCTCTCGGAGAGTGTGTAACTTCTGCTACTAGTACTAGTCACGACGCTGCGCGCACTTTTTGAGTGTTGACGTAACGTTGACGTTGAGCGATAGTTTTGACAGAGTAGTTCATGGGGTCCTCGATCCCGAGTCAAGCAACACGGATACAAGGGACACATTCCCGTCGTTTCCAGTTCCCTTTGTACTGGTGTCTTTACTGCGCCGTAACTAGGTCTAGCAGGATCAGACTCAGTTCTAGCCTATCTCGGCTGAGATTCTTCAGACCTCCCTCTACTCGATTCGTACTCCGTTGTCTTGTATCTATTCTCATAACAAGAAGCTTTCTTTCTTTCATGGCACCTTTGGAAGCTTTTACTCTGGCACATCATAATCAACCACCATAGCGGTAGATTCATGTTTCGAAGTGATAAGAGCTACAATGAAGCTTGAAGGCCAGTAGTTGTTCGAGGCTTCGAGCTGCTGGCATCTTCTCTGGTGTCCGTTGGTAGAATAATTCACAGATCAAAAGTACCTAGGATGATGAAAGGGACAAATGTGCGAGAATTTGCGGTTATTCCTGCCATTGAATGGAGAGATATCGATCGAACAACAACGAAAACAGGAGGTCGAGATGTGGATCCGACTTTCGAAATCGACTTGTAGTGCTAAACGTAGGTCTGGGCTTATAAAATCAGAATAGTACCAAGATATATGCAGCGCAGGATATACTAGTAGTACAATCTAGTAGTACATTTTTCTTTTAGTGTACATGTCCGAATTACGACATCCATGCAGCCTTCACAAGGGCTGCTGCCCGTTCCCAACCACATACGTAGGTACCTGTGTATGCGCACTAGTAATAAAAGGCTAAAACACCATCTTGAGTAATTCAACGGTGGCTTTAAACAACGTATCAACTCACAAAAATAGACGCATCCGCCACTCTCAGCCCTTCCACTCCCTTCACCTTGAGATCTGGGTTGACGACACCGTAGTCTGCATTTTCAGCACTCATAGCTACGGTACCCACAAGATGGGCAGTTGAGCCGGAAGTGCTTCGTATATATTCTTCTAGCGTACTGTCGTCGGTAGTTGTACTAATGTTTGCGAAAGATCCAAATTGAGAGATGAGATAGCCGTCCAGGCTGGGGCGGTAAAATATTGGAACATGATTTGGATGCCCTGTTTCATAGCGGCGATATCAAAGGGGGAAGTAAAATAACCGGGATCGATGATAGGGGGAGCAAAGGGATTGGTACTGTTTATAGTGACGGAACCCCTGCAAAGTCCGACATGAAGTCAACGCAAGAGACAGAAATGAACGTAAAAGAAATACGTACGAGATGCGGGGCTAACCAGTGCTATCGATAATGTTAGATAGTTGCCTGTAGCAGCCTCGCCAGCGAATAACATATTCTAAAAGCACGAAGGTGAGAAGTTGTTACCCCTCATACCTGCACAAATTACTGACCGAAGGAAACATCTCCAGATGAGGAGAATCCTCCCCGATGAGGGATCACCGAACTCTCCCGTCACGCTTTCATTCACCCTGAAGAAAGCTATCTGATTATTAGCAATGTCTACGAGCGGGCCCATCCCAGATCTGTTGAACTCCGTATACACTTCATTGAGCAACGTAGCATTGCGAAGAAGGTTATCCAGCGTTCGTGTCGAGTTGACCAGGAAAGCATTCGAGTTAGCCGGCTGGTCAGTGAGATTCTGTCCGACGCTAGGAAGATTGACGAGGGGAGTAATACCGAGTCGCGAAAGAGTAGTGGAATTACCGATTCCGGAGTTGAGAAGAATTTGTGGAGAATTGATCACTCCGGCAGATATAATGATCTCTTTCGATGCGTGTACTTGGAGAAGGGGGCCTAATATACGGATGAGTGAGAGATTTCAGCAGGTTTGGCCAGATTAGTGGACACACCCTCGAGGTTCTGAGCCAGTTCGACGGTGTGAAACGCATGTCCGGATGAGGGGCTGCTTGAGCTATCTGGAATAACTCGAGTCACGCGTGCGTTGAGTAAAACATGCAGGTTGTCTCTTTGAATAAATTCAGGCGCTAGATACGAGGTCGCGGAGCTACTCCGACGACCTTGAGTAGTGACAGTCTTTTGAAGCCAACCTGGTTCGTATACATACATTTGAGTTTACTGTATTGTACCTTGGAATCAAATGCTGCTTACCAACTCCGAGAGGCTTACCCCATTCACATCTTCGTTGTAGTGGAAAACGCCTCCAAGCTCATGTGCGGCGTTGATAACTTTTGAATCGATGTTAAACGGGAATCCAGGGAGAGTGACGGCGTTGATTCCAGTGAGACTGTGTACGGCGGGGTCGAACTCCCCTGTGGTATCGTGGTGATCGGCGGGTGGTTCCCATTTTTCGTTCTAAGAGAAAGTGTGAAGTGAAGCGAAGACAGAAATATCGGATTTTTGGTACTCACCAACGCAAGGAAAGACTGAATGTTATCCCAAGACCATCCGTCGTCCCCAGTCACTCTTGCCCATCGGTCATAATCATCAGCAGAGCCCCGGGTGTAAAACATCCATCTTGCAAAGTACATTAGGCTCGAACTCAAAGCTTTTACGTATGTACTCACTAACTGAACTACACCCCCCGAGAATAAACCCTCGTGGAACAGAAGCGGGGCGGTTATTTAGTCCACTTTGCAATATGCTTGTGTAGTTCCAGTCGTATTGAGGCTTGATCGGAAACGAAAAAAAAGGTACGTCGATTTCAAAAGCATCAATGTTTCTAGTATTTTAGATATGGCCGGCTTGAGCGTGAGGAAGAAAGCAACGAGCAAAGTGGATCAAACGTACGTTCCGCCAGCTTCAAGTACCAACACGGAGAAATCCTGGTTCTCAGTGAGCCTATTTGCAAGAACGTTTCCTGCAGTTCCTCCTGAATTGTGTATACGATCAGCATGGCCAGGGGAAGATAATCCTCAAGTATACTTGCCTCCTACAATCACAAAGTCATACGTGCTTGATGGGAGATCGCTGAAGCTGGTGTACACGGTAGCTGAGCAAAGCGAAAAGATTGATAGACAGCCAAAGGCTACTAAGATCAAGCGGGAGTTTGGCATTTCAGCAGTTTCCAGAAAGAGAGCTCTTTGGTGTAAGCTCGCTTTTCAAGAAGTTATATCCCCCGGATGTTGTTCCTGACTGTGACATTGACTATGGAAACTTGCCTCGGACTGATATCCTGAGAGTTCCAAGCGGAAGTGAAGTACTTTTCCTGCTTTTTTGGGCGAGTCATCAGGCTCTGGGTTACCTTGTGCGTGAGACGCAGTCCCAGCCTGCAGTTATAAGTAGGTCCAGTGGGATAGAACTTTTTACTTGTCGCATTTGAGTTCCGTTAGGCTCACACATAGACATAAACAAGCTTTTCTGATGCAGCCTACAGGAGCATTTTGATATGAAAGACTATTATCCAAAATAGTAACAATGATCGTAGACTGTGCTGTTGAAAAACGCTGTCAGATATGGGTCATCATACGGCAGACTGGGTCAGTCAGGAAAGCCACCTTTGCCTATGTGGCCCACTCTTCTTTTGGCCCACAAGATAGATGAGCAGTAGCCTTGCACGCCATGGTTCTCGAGTGAAGAAAGCTGTTTCACTGAGGCATGGGAACATTTCATTTTCAAGCCGAGAATTTGTCACATGAACGTTCAATTTGAAAGAGGCGCCCAGAGGAAGCGCTCTTCTAAAATCCATTTCTGGCTCAAGCACAAGCCCTGTGGATGCAAAGCGTACGCTTATTCTACATGGTCAGTATCTCGAACTCACGGCTATATTCTGTCACAATAACTTTGTCGATCTCTCTGCGTTTTCTCGAGAACGTCACGGTGAAAATTCGGAACTCTAAACTCGGTGTCTAATCTGGTACGGTCCGAATGCTTTACCAGGAACTTTCTGTCTTTAACACTCCCATGGAATTTGGGGCAGAACTCACACTCCTCCGACCTTCTCAAATTGCTAAGCTCACTTGGCACAAGTGAATGAGCACTGAGTCCTGAAGCTTGAAGCCTGAATGGAAGCGGCAGAAAGATTAAACAGCACCTACAGACACGTTTCCAAACCAACACTTGGTCCTCTCTTAGTTAGGCTGGCGGCATCTCCAGAACCTGTCAACTTTCTAAAGAAGCCATCGTTTTCATCCTAGACCAGCCTAGACGCGGTGACCTTAAATTCTATATCTTAGATCTGGGATTGCGCGGACAAGTTAACCCTTCGTGAGTGAGCAACGTTAACATTGACAGTGGTTCTCGATAAATCATCTTAGAATCGAATCTGGTTGTTCTCGATCGATGTCTCGTTTCATGAAAGGCGGGCAGGGCGTTAGAAGCTTTGCTTCACTTATATGGTGCGTTTCTGTGCAGATCATATTATACGCGAATATTTGTTCAAGTTTCGATTCTTCTTATTCTGGGGCCATACACCATACGCGGTGATGGGGATAGTCCTGTCGGAAGCGCTACACGAAGGTCGCCGGATTCTCCTACTTGGACTCGGGATCACTTGGCGATCACTACTTCAATGCGCGCGCGGTTTTCGCTAGGAGTGTTTGGTTATTCCGAATATTTCTTCAACATGCATGTCCCTGCTCTCCGCCTTTGTTTCGGATTCTGTATCTGAGCTAAGATGCATGCGCAGGATGGGATTAAACGTCGCTGCTTGTCTGGCCGCTTTTTAATGAAATTATGTGCGCTACTGACTTACATCTGTATCTAGTTCACCCACTTCACACGAACCATCATCATCTAGTCGGGCGCTTAAATTTTCTACGGCACACTGAACGAGATTGCGCTAAAGACAGCTCTCTAATAAGTGTATAAATGCCTAGAATACCCACAAGCACACCCTAAATACATGACTAGCCCAAATGATTAAAGATTAAAAATGACGAAAGTCATCCAAACTCGTTGAGACGATCCAGCCCATTCCAAGGCTCAGAATCTCTTCAAACTTAACACAGATGTAAATAACATATGTATTAATACCCTGCTCAGTTTTAGAAGCAGTAAACAATGTTGTTCATCCTCGAGCCCACTGTTCTGAATCTCTGTGGCGATCTGTGGCGATTCGTTTGATGTCACACATGTCACACCATCACCTTTACACTCCCACGCTCTTCATGGTATTGTTCGCGCGTGTGGTATATACTGGCATCTCTGGACACTTGGATTATAGTTTTGGTGACTTACTATACATACCATAATACTGACCCAGAGAGACCTTATAAATATTTAAGTCTCCATCTACACTCAAAGCAACCAGGTATCCTGAGCATTCAATGAGCACTGAAGTAATGTAGTCACCTGTAGTACTGTATTATATAGTGTAGTAAAACAGCCCCCGCACTTAGGGCAACGATCTACAGCAGCTCCCACCGGGCAGACTGCGAGCTCGTCGTTGTTCGGTGTTTGGGCCCGTGTCAGCTTATGCTGCCGGAGCCGGCGTTCAGTATTTGGACCATGCCGTGTAATAAACTTCCTTCCTTCCTTCCTTCCTTCGTCTCAATTCCGTTTGACTTTCGAAGACTATCAACCTACAGTCACTTGAGACTGATGTCTATCACCTCGCTGGTTAATGGTAAGTCTGATGTTCATTCTTTGAAGTTGACGTTCTTTGTTGTCGTCGCGAAAGTATCAAGAATGAATGACTGTGTGATGACTCGTAGCACCAACGAAAACCGCCAATCCAAATCCAGCGTCAGAAGCGTAGATGGCACGACAAAAATGAAGACGGCAGTTCTGAACCCTCGAGTATGCATTTCTATAGTTCCACAAATGAAAGGAATGGTTTAACACAGAGGAAATGATATTGAAGAGCTGGCGGTAGTGGGACGGAATAGTGACACCCATCTTCACGAACTTTGGAGACTGTGGACTGTATGAAGCACTTCTGTAACGAAGTATGGGACCTTTCAGCGTTTGAATCCGAGGATGGAATAACCATTGATCATCGCCCGAAAAGTATGAAACGAACAAATAGTGCGGCTTATTCACTTCTCACAAAAGCTGTTCATGGATTTTTCTGTAGGGTACTGTATACTTATAAGAGGCTATTTTTATTATCAGTGCCGTATCTAGCTAACACCTACTTACTACTAGTACATTCAAAATCAAGAAGTGGATGGTGGTAAAGTCAATCAACCTGACGTATCCTGTTCCATGACTCGTTGGGACCTTGTATATTCTAGGTGAACGGTCTCATTGATTTGGGAGACCTCCTTGTTCACTGCAATGAACACAAAGACAGTATATATACCCTATAACATCAAAGGTTAATATCAAGGTTATAAACATTGTCCAGGCACGAGGGAAGTGTAAAAAGTGTACAACTTACCCCAAGAGCAACTACAATATCAGTGAGAAATTTGGAGCCAAGGGAAACTGCATCTTCGTCTGTCTGTGCATTTACTGCCAGATTCTGAAACACCGCCCAAAAAAGCTATGGAGACAATCAGACATGCCCGTAAATCTTGATGCCAACATTACTACCTGAGCAGTACAGTAAACGATCCCAGATTCAGCCCAGAGCAGGAGGGTTTTCTGCAATGCAGTTCGCTTGTAATTCTGAGGTAAAAGCTTCCGAAAGTACCTGGCCAGGGTTGTCCAGGTGTTCGCCAAACATAACAACCTTGACACTTACCATACTTTGAGAATGATGGAGCTGGTCATGATAACATTGACTCCAAGAGATAGATAAATCGCTGAGAAATCCCAGGGAAGGCTGGATCCTGTAGATGCTACCGCACTTGTAATCGAAAGAGTATCAAACACAGCATCACAGATAATTACAACTGTGGCAGATTGCGACTTTAAGTATGTCCAACTATGGTTGCAAGATTGTGATACAGCGCTCACCGATGTTTGCACCCTGGAGTACTCCAAATGCAGCCCTAACATATTTATGATTTGGCCACAGCACCCATGCTCTCCAAGTAACAATGCAGTCACTGACAAGAAGCTGTTCAGGAGCGGATGGAAAGGGATGAGGGGCGACATGTTATGTCATAAAGGCCAGGAGTGCAGACATACATACTGGGATTATCTGGAGCCAAACTTCAGCCGACAGCCAGACAGTGGTGTGCTTTCCCACTTGACTCTTCAGTAATGCTGTGTCTTCTTTTGACGATCCTCCGTTGATCCAAGAACTGTTTTTGATGAACGTATATTTGCACAACTCGAGGTCGTATGCTGTCTTTGCAATGGCATCTAACGTTGCAACGATAAAAGTCAAAATGATAATTGCCATCCATAGAGCCTTGAATCGCTTTTTGTGTGGATTAGTGCTATAAATCTTGGGTATCAAGTACTTAAAGCCTCAGACAACCACACTTACATTACGAGTTGTATTGCGATGCCAACTAAAAGCACGAATGCTCCTAGTAAAGTTTCTGGTTTAGGATGCAATTGAGTATGCGAGTCAGAGACAAACTCACCATTGAGAACAATGTTGGTAACCAAGTACTGTATACTGAAGTATATTTCCGCACCACTACTTGCCAAGATAGCGGCTTCAGGAGGAGTCATCGTGTCCTAGATAGTCACAGCACAGTCTTTGACTGAGAAGAACAAATTTGCGCCTGTAATCGCTGAACAGCTTGATATTTATATTGTTTTGGCCACTGTCACTGTGAACTCTCGGAACGCAAGTCCATGTAGTAGTCACAACTAGTAGTTAATAAGGTATAATGGTTTGATTTCCCCGCACCGTTGAATCAGTGAATTTGATGAACTGCCATGCTTTTTACTTGGGAGTCGTCTTTTAATAAACAGGATGCATCCATACAGGGTATAGTGAATATGATTCTTCCAGATGAAGGGTGTTGGCCCTGGCACAAGTCATGCGAATGGCTGGTCGTATCAATTATCGTTCAGGGATGTTTGATTGACATTGAGACATACTGTAACCTTTTCTTGCTATTCCAACACCAACGAGAAGCGCAAGAGAGTTATATGATACCCATGGACTTCGGTGAACATCACCTCTGCGAGGGAAAGGTCCACCTAGTATGCGCCGATTCAGTTCAACAAGAATGTAATCCGCAGCAAAAGGCTGTGATTTTATTTCTGAAGTCCACATTTGTGTGTAAAGACATAACGCGAATAATCCTCATGTTGTAGGCTCAAAAAATAGTACTGGATCATGATGACGGATTCTTAATAATACTCCGTCTTCAGATCTCTGCTGTATGTTCACAAATATATGCCTTCTAACCCTTCAGACTCTCATGCGTTATGAAGATACCCGGGTTTCTGCCCCCCCTCCGAGCCGAAGTCAGTTCATTCCCTCAAACAGCTTAAAAATCTTTTACCACAGACGAGCTTGCTGGAAAACCAATGATTACTGGGCTCGGTAACAGTAAGTTCGCAGATGTCACGATCTCGTTCATGATCCAATCTTTTCAGGTCCGTTCAACACAAAAGCCGATAGGTATAATGATGTCTTGGAATCCGAAAATATCCCACTTGTGCAAACGTTCGTCGCAAAACGCAAGCGGGGCTACTACATATGAGAAATCAGGCTACCTTGAAGTAGAATATGTTCATTTCCTTCCTTCACCCATACCTTGCTCACTGCGAAACACAATATCCCTCCTCAACCCCGACGCTGCATTCAAACCAGCTCTCGCTGCTCTGGTCAATCCGCCGCATAACTCCCCAACGATCATGATATCTCACGCAACTGCCTGGTAGCCATTTTGCTTGGGATGACGCCGACCTATGGCAGACTCTAGCTACCCCAATGCTACCTATCACCCCGCATCGTTTCCGCAGCCGCTTGTCGCGGTATACCGACTCCGACAAGAGGGTTGTCCGAGAAACCATCATAGCGATTGTCCTTCCGCTTTATATATTTCTCTCCCTTTTTGTCTGGGTTGGTTGTGTTCTTCTGGCGTCTGAGTAAAGGCATTGCGAATATGGTCGACGACTTGTTGATTCTACCTATCAATATTTGTTCACTTCGTCTTGTGGCGATCCTCGCATTTTGGCATGTTATGAGTATATTACCTCTCAGTCTGGTCGATTCCATCTACGTGTTGTGATTGGCTGTCAGTCGAAACTTGGGAGGTGATGAGCACTCTGGACCACCCCGTCGAAGCTTGGTCTGAAAAAGGCGTATTTATTTAAGTGAGTACTTCCATACTTTTCATTTTTTTCCAATTAGCAACTTCATTGAATGAGATGACAGTGTTTACATGAGTCAAGTCCGCGTTCTGATCGACGACGACAGTACAAAAGAAAGAATTGAAGAAATGACACGTTACTTGTAATGCTTCGCTCCCGGGTCTAGGAAATGACTCGAGTGTCTCTCGAGTGCGTATTTAAACTCGCTCCGCCAGATACACACACACCAGATTTGAAAGCATGGCTCGACTCCCATCCAATCCATCCCCCTCTGGATCACTACCGTCCCTTCTGTCCTCGCGATTCACCCTCTCCCGCTGCACCCCACCGATGTCCCTCAGATGGTATCAACGTACCTTGCCGCATTCAGTCAAACTCCTTTCGACTACTTCTGGCCTCCATCCCTCGAGAGCATGCGTGAATGGACCACAAAGCGCTTTTTATTGCGATTCGCCAATCCCAGGGATCAGCAATTCAAACTCGTAGATATTGAAACTGGGGATCTTGTAGCTTTTATACGATGGGATGTCCCTGAGAGTATGAAGGGATTAGATGATGGATTTGAGGTATTCAAGGTGTTCGGAGATGAGAGCGAGGAGATGACCAAAGAGAATGATTCGACTCCACCAGAGGGAGCCAATGAAGAGGTGTGGAACGAGTTTTTTCGGCGATATGAAGAAGATGAGCGAGAAATGGGATACAAAAAACATGCTAGGTAAGATCAATAATCCACTCTTTATGTGTTCAGTTGCATATTGGGATCTAGTCCTCGGTCTTCTCTGTACCCACCCAGCCTACCAAAGCCAAGGTGCCGCGAAAGCACTCATGGAAAGTGTATTCACCATTGCAGATAACGAAGGTATCCAAGTCTATGTGGAGTCGTTGAGTAATGCCACGGGCTTGTATAAGCGATATGGATTCAAGGAAATTGATAGGCTTGAGTTTGATTTGAGCAAGGCTGGGCGGGAAGGGAAGGCTGTGATGGATATCATGATTAGGGAGCCAAACGTACCGACAAACAAATAGCGTGTCGGATTATCTAGTAAGATGATAGCCTTGGATGCATTTTGACGCGACGAAATTGAGGTTAAACGTGCGTGTTCGCACTGCTCGAGATCTACATACGCCTTGAGCTTGAGCTTGAGATCTTGAGATCTTGAGACTGGAGGAGGCTCGAGGTCAGGAACCTTCAAACCGAGTGAAAGCTGGACGTGATAGATGGTTGATTGTATGCAAGCAGTCGTCATAACCATGGACGTCGGACCTCGTCGGACGTCCGCCGACCGCGTCGGTTGCTTTCGGTAAAACGGTGCACGTGACTGTTTTATCTTTCTTCAACTCTCCGATGTGAAGATTCTCCCGTCATCCGGATACACAATCTTACTCTTACTTGGTTGAATCAGATGCATCATGGCTGTTATCTACTACAAATTCGTTGTCTTGTGGGACCACCCTATCATTTATAGCCGGGAAAACGGACGTGTTGCTGTAAGTCTATAGCTTTAATCTCCATGTTTGTTTCCAGAATGTCATGGCACTTGATATAGATACTTTCATGATATAGATACTTTCAATCTTAAAGAAACTTCAGAAATGCCTATAAAAGCAAACACCAATTTCGCAAATTCAACCCAAAACAACGAAGATACAGATATGCCCAACAACACCAACTTCGACAACTCTCATCTCACCGCTTTAACCGACCTCATCAACAAAGCCGTCCAAGATGTTATCGCTGAATACGCTACATTTGGCCAACCAGTTCCATCTCTTGATACCCTCACTCCAGGTCCATTCACAGTACCAGAAGAGACTCCCGCGCGGTTGACCAAGGCTATCCAGATCATTGAAGCTGCATGTGCGCAACTTAGCTATACCGTGGCGCCACCGGGTTCTGTTATGATTAATAAATCATTGGAGGTACGTCTAATCACCGAAAGTAGATCCCGTGTCATCGTTTCTGAGCATATGTATATGTAGCACGAAGAACCTGCGTGCCTCCTGGTCGTCACCGACGCCCGAATTGCTGATTTCTTGCTTGATAAACCTGATGGATTACCAGCGTCGGAGCTTGCTGTACTGTCGGGTCTGGATGCCTCGAAGTTGACGAGAATATTAAGGCTTCTTGCGACGAGACATTGTTTCAAAGAAGGTGAGATTCCCTCTTATTTTTGGTTAGAGCTAATCGTTGAGTATGCACATGTACATCCCAGTTAAACCCGGCGTTTTTGCCAACAATCGGCTGAGCATGAAGCTTCTTTCATCGGATCCAGTGTCGTCTATCGTTGGTCTACTGTGAGCGCTTGATGGTTTCTACTCACCCTTTTTTCCCTTTCTGATTTTTCCCCCGGTTCCCAGGACAGATGAAAGCCTACGAGCCTCTGCATACCTCAATGAAACCATCACCGATCCAAAGTCAGAAGTGGACGATGGTATCCCATTTAAGCGCGCCACCGGGCATTCGTTCTTTGATTATCATAAAACGGTGCAGTTCTCCGCCAGCTTTGTTTTTGGATTTGGTTAAACTGATGTGTAATGTTTGTTTCTAGCCTCAGGGATTGAAGAAAGGCGAGGTCAGTAACTATCGTCTATCGCCTAGTTTGATTCAAACCCAATCCTGACACCACATATTCTTTGCAGCGTTTCCCGAGGGCTATGCTCGGCTGGGGTGATGTTACTGGAAAAGGGTTCCTTGCTAAAGGTAAGATTCAACTCGCTCGAAATGGAACTTCACTCTCATGTTTTTTTCTTCTTTCCTCCGTCTCCCTACGCTCTTCAGTTTACCCCTGGCCTTCCTACCCCTCGGGCACCACAATCTGTGATATCGGAGGAGGCAATGGACATGTCACTATGGCGCTTATGAAGGCCCAACCGCATCTTAAGCTCGTGCTTCAGGATCAGCCGCAGGTTATTGAGATGGCGAGGAAAGTACGTACCCTTGTTTCCTCGTCCTACTCCTTAATCCCTAATTAATCCTTTATTACTCACGTTCCTTTCCTTCTCTCCCTATTCTCTTGCTCTTCCTATCCTCTTCCTCTCAGTTCTGGACCAAAGAACACCCACTGCAATTGAAGAACAACGAATCCAGTTCGTTCCATTTGATTTTTTCAAAGATGCTGCTGTGGAGGGATGTGACTTTTATTATGTACGTCGTTTTTCACTACTTGATCTGTGCATGTTAATGACCAAAAAAAAAAAAGATCCGCTCTATCCTGTAAGTGCCCTGTTCGTTTTTTGAATATTGAATGATTATTCTGATCTGATATGATTGACTGGACAGGCGAGATTGGCCCGACGCCGAAAGCGAGGTTATCTTGAAGAACGTACGGAGATCCATGAAGCCCGGTAGTAAAGTGATCATTCGTGAGTATCACTACTACGCCTACCTACTTACCTACCTTGACCTACCTCCATGCTACCTACCATTGTACTAACCCATTCTGAATCTCTCATCCAGACGACACAGTCCTCCGAGACGCCGTTCGCGCTTTAACCGGAGACAACTCCAATAATGAAGCCGACACCCAACTTGCCCAGCTGGATTTAGACACCGCTCCTCCGCCCCTCCTCCCAAACTACGGCATCGCGCGCGCCAGAACCTACGAACTTGATATGACAATGATGAATTTGTTGAATGCGAGGGCAAGGACGCTCGAGGAGTTTGTGGAGTTGTGGTGAGTTTATTTGTACAGTTTATCCCTACTCTAGGTGCTTCAGAGCCGAGGCTTCGAGGGCTTCGAGGACTTGAGGCCTCGAGGCCTGGAGGTTCATCGTGCTTATCGATTAGTTTACTGACTGATAATTGATATTCTAGCAAAAAGTGTGAACTCAAATTTGAGAAGATGTATAAAGTCGGGGAGACCGATTTGGTGGAGTTTAGTCCTGCTTGAAAGAAAGAAATACTTGATTGTTTTCATTTTATATAGATATATACATAGATGACTACGGTGTTGCGGCCTGGTGGCATGAGTTCGATTTCGTAATTCATATTCATGGTAATCTGGTGTGTTAAGATTTAACTAAGTGCTCTTGCGTCCAAGATAATGTAATAGGATTAAAGGGGTGCGGGAGTTACACAGTACGGGTTTTCAGAACCTCATTGGTTTTTATGCTGTGTGCTTTCCCCGTCTTCCGGATCTGTAATTTGTATGGAGGTCTGTAGACTCAGCTTCCTCCTCCCCTCGTTTCATCCTCCCTCCCACACTTCTATCCATAAAGCTCTGACTCTCCAACCACTCACCAGTCGTCGATTTGCAGTGGCCAGATCCACTTATCGAGGATGGTCTTGGAAGCGGGTGCAGCAACACTTATTCTCTCGAACTCTGCATGACTAACTTACACTACTTGCACTACTTAATGTCGTTGTTCTCGCCACAGAGCTTGACATAGTTTGAGAACAATTCTTGTTCTTACTAATCACCTCATCAAATCTCTTCCAGAATGGGTTTGCACTGGATGACGCTTCAACACAGAATACCCTTTGTTTCTTGATGAATTTTGAAAGCAAGGTAAGGTAACTCCTTGTTGGTGATAGATCATCATAGATGAACATGTAGCCAGGTGAGAGTGTAAATTAATTGATATTCACATTGACTATGCCATCTATTCTCATGTTGTTACAGGTTTAAACTGTGACCCCACTGAAGACCTCCCCAAAGATTTTGAAATTCCTTTCTCCCTCTCCGGGGGAGGCATAAACCGCAAACACGACCTTTGAGAAATACCCTTTGAACTCGGGTTCGAGGAGAATATCACGCATCTCACGGGCGACGGCGCGAGGAGGGCATACATATGCACCGCAACCCATCGCACCTGTAGGAAATAAGCGAGAACGATCTTGAAGAATTGAATTATGACTCGACTCGACATACCAAGCACCAAAAATTTCTTCCCGTGAGCCCCCGCCATCCTATACACAAGTCTTATTTTTCCTCTAAGATCCTCCAGATCACTGTTATTCGCAAAATCTTCCCGGCCTTCCATCAAGGCCGGACCGTACGGTGCGGCGACGGTAATAACTGAAACGACACGACATTCTTCTGGAGCGAGATCGACACAGTCGTGGTCAAGGTCGTTTTTGAATATGACGACACCTGGGGAGAATACTCCGGCGGTAGAGCCTGGGCCGAGGTTTGGCCAAGGGTAGTATGAAGGTGAAAGAGTTGAGAAGAGGGTTGAGGAGTAGCAGAGGGCTTCTTCCTGCGTATCGCATTGTTAGCTCACTGATTCCAACATTACCTCAAGCTAAGCTCATCTTGCCTGTGTCTTATCCAATGTGAAATTCCACCCTCCACCCGGTTCTATATCGCTAGCCAGATTCAACACCGCCGTGTTACCAATTGCGTGTTCTGGGAACTCGTCCATGAGCTGTCTCGCAACTGAGAATGCATCCAAGTCGATGATCGAGACAGGGTTAGGCGAGTCGGTATCCACAACTGCAACAGGAGGCAGGGGAGGTAGTTGTTCTTTGATAAAGGTCGAATCTAAAGTAGCCCCTTGGGATGCATGTTCAGTAGTGATACGGGATGATCTTGCGATAGTATCGTCGCATACTCCGCGGCGTTGTGCCCTGGTCAACGAGCATACGTTCGATTTCGTATCCGGGTCCCACTGTAATACAGTGGTCATGGTGGTCAGGTGCTGTTATGAGCGCTCTCGGTCTTGTTTACTCCGTAGCCGTTTAGCCGTCTGATCTTGCACTGGCAGATAATCAGATAAGGTCAATCATCCGAAAAGCACGCAAATAAATTGTTGTGCAAAAGTCTTCGAACTTAAAGTACAGCAGCATACAACAGAGACGCTGAATATAATATTTTCAAAAAAGAAAGCTCGACCTACTCATGAGGATGTTTTTGGACTCAGGGTAGATACAATTAGCCAGAGGAAATGAAGGCCATAACCATAAAGGAAAATCGACCCAGTTTTGCGGTCACTAAAGTATGCGCTAGAAATTTGACTCAAAGTGACTTCATTAAATAACATTTGGCACAGCGGACGGCTAGCCTGGTTAGAATTCCGCCTCTCTAGAATTATGTATGTAGTATTCGCGGAACCGTTCAGCATTGTTGACTTAACAACCTGAGTAGTTTCAAGTTTCCGATCTCAACGCCACTGCATTCCCAGTACCCTGGGGCAGTCAAATAGTAAGCTCGGATGCGCGAAGTCTAAACGTTCGACGCGCAAGTTATATGAAGAATGGATACAGATTTCGTGGGGTTGGGTGGTGTACTACATGTCAGCGCATGCACAACCTCTTCTCTTACGTCAAAACAACAGCCAGCTGAATTGCAGTATTTCGGTCTTGAGGACCGTCTTCACACTTTCTTCTTATCCGTCAAAATCCTTCCCGCTGAAATTGGAATTAAGCAAGCCACGAGGTGGTAGTGGCTGAGTATGTGGCTACCTATTGGACCTCCCGCCAAAGAATGTAGGCATTGATAATGAGGCACAAAAGATTTCCGTTGGTGTATTGGCTGAACAGAAAACACTGGATGATGAGATATGTTATTCGCTTCCCAATCTACTTCTATTGTAAGCACTATAGAAAGACATCAGGAAAATGTAGTTCGTAGATAACAGCAGTCAAGGTACCATTTTTAAAGACGGAAACGACCAAATGGACCCAAATCACTGGACACCATCCCGAGCTACAAACCGTTCATAGGAGTGGATTTCACTGAATCTTGATATTCTGGTTTAGTAAATTCTGCGGAGCATTAACTTGTCAATGTACCAGGATGATATCCGCTATGATGGATGCAACTCATTAATCCACAATACGAAACCCACTCCGTCACAAATACAAGCTAGGGTGCCGAAGAGTAGTCGTTAGGCACCAGCATAGAAGCGTAAGAAACCATCCCCCCGAATTATATCCATCTGAACTCTAAATATGCAGCGTATTACGCATCCAAGGGACCCTCCCAACACTGACCTAAGTTGACTCATATTTTCCACACTGCAACTAAGTAATCAAGATTGTGTAGTGCCGGCGGCCAAAAACAGAACAGATCGAGGTACTCAAGGTACATGAGTAGTCCCTGGATCGTCGATGTCAAACTTGATTAGTAGAAGGTACGACGGCGAACAATCAATACAAGAATTCAAGGCCAATGAAAATCGTAAGACTGAGACGTACAAGAGAAGTACAATTTGTGAACGAGTTTCATTACCGGAACCCTAACCGGTGTGGTAGAGTAAACCGCATTGGTTTTCGCTCCGCTTGCGGTCTTTGAGAACACGCGAATGGTGGCACACGATAAGTTACAAGGTTCAATTTCCCTCAAAGGGCAGCTCTTCGGCGAAAACCGAGTGTTCTATCATGTGGGGAATATTTGGAATTCCCTTAAAGAGAAGTAGTGGTCCGGGGCATTTTCCCTTCTCCATTTGAGGAAGACCTGCATTTTGCGACATCAGAAAAATTCGAGATGTCCCTCAAAGGTTCGCGTTGTGGATAAACTCGGTAGCTTGCTGGGTACCACAGTATTTTAGTGGGTCTTCGCTAAGTTGTCGGTGAGAACGACTAGCTTCAATTTGAGATCCATCGGTCACTGGGTGCCTGCTATGCCCCAAAGACATTTCGGAAGCAAGAAGAAACCATAACAGCAACTCGGGGGGACCAAGGGAATGATCAGAGCTCGTCGAGTTTCCGCGTCATGAGTCAACCATCAGAGTCTGATGCTCAACACGGCAAACCGAGTGGAAGCAACTATTGTGGAAATCGGGAACTCGAAAGGAAGAATAAAAGGGGCCTGCAGGGGTGCTACATTAAGCAGCGAGCTTAACGGATCCGTTGGTCAACATTGATGTTCACGCTGTCTCTTTCCAGAGATGCGAGAAAGAGTTTACTAAACGGCTTGTAGTCCTGATGTCTGATAGTTTTAGTTTACGGAGTGTTTTAGAGAAAGGAGAAGTTTGGAATGTAGGTAAAACCACGAGGAATTCATGCTATGGCTGCGCATTCTTCAACTCCCGACGAGTCTAGACTGTAGGAACAAAATTGTTATCGTCCTTCCGGGAAGAGGATGAAAATGCTATTCAGAATCGCACTTCATATCCTGGTACTACCTTGCATAATGACCACAGCACCTACGGCACTCCAGATCTTAACACTCTGTACGTTTTGAGATCTCTAGATCTTTTGATTGCGCGATAACTTTTATTGAAGAGATATACTTACTTGAAATTGTTTGCTCGATAATCAAAATTGAAACCCGCACTAGACAGGCGTGTGTCAGTCATAATTACATTAAACTTGAGCGTCAAGCAATCGAACCACTGTTCCTCAGTGGGACCGTGTCAATCAACCTTATTTTAACATACAAAACCTCTGGCGCTGAGATGATTTGAACTGATACTAGGCGGATAAAGTAACCGAAATTACATCCCTTGAGATTGCGGTTCGCACCCCGCGGAACGGTCTGGACTTGCTGTTCAATCTCGCTCCTCAACGTGAGAAGAATGAGCTGTTTTTTGAGGCCGGTCGGTATCTGGTTAACAGCCCATTCGTATCGAGCTCGTCGATTGCGCCATAGAAGCTGATCAACATGATTCTGTCAAAAGGACGCTGAATAGACTAAGAACGCTGAATAGACTGCCTATATCCAGATGCATTTCGGCAGATATACAGTAACATAGTCCACGGGTGAGGAACAAAGACCACGCAAAGGCCACGCGAGCGAAACCCGATCTTGATCTATGATCTGATCGAATCTGATCGAGCACGTGGAGTGCATTCTATTACACGTGTCTTTTGATCCCGCTCCCGGTGTCCGGACTCGCTCCTCTATCGACCCCGATATAACATGGTTCTGTTGAGAGTAATGGACGCCCTTTCGCTACTTACCTCACGCTCACATCCATGGCAGGCTCATGTGTCCTCTTGCAATTTGGAACAGACCCATTCAACAATCGATACGAGGATCCTGAAGGAAGGCTTGCGTTCTCTCTGTGAGTATTCTTGCAATAGTATTAGCAAGCACTATCTCATGGGTCTTTATTCGTCAGATCCCTTGTGAGCTATGCGGCCACACAATGCGAATCGACACAGATCCTCACTTTTTCGTCTTTCTGTTAGGGCTCTGAACTTCCTAACCTCGTTATACGGCTCGCTCGTCAGATTCCTTGGACGCAACAGTTTCCAAACGTCATGGGCCCTGAAAACGCGTATTTTTACTTTGGGCCAGGGAACACGCCTGGGTACATCGTGTACGGGAATAACCGCATAAGCCTCCCGATGGCACATATGAGTCGACAGCAAAGGGAAGGAAGCACGTAGGTTCCGTTCTCGCGTTTTTTTCTTTTTTCCATAACATCAGCGTTTCATCTTCCATCCTCTGTTATCAACTCCGATGCTCATAGTGATGTGGTCTCCTAGCTCTCGGTATTTCACTGCTCAATCGGGTAAACACTACAAGTGGCGCATTTCACCACAACGTATGGAGGTGAGTTTTTTTCGCTAGAAGATGTGCTTTCCGTGGACAAACGATCGCGTCTCGATCTTTTATTATTCAAATCCTTTTTTTTACCGCATCCTGCATGCGCGTCCCCTCGTTTTCACGAAATTTTCACGAAATTTAATAATCATTTTGTTTTGCTCTCACAGTGTATGGACGGAAGGACGAGTCTCGCAGTCTGGGAAGCTCTTCCATCCAATGAAAACGACTACGACGCACGCATCACATTCAGGCCATCTGCTCTCATGCTCATCACAGAAATAATGACAACACTCATCCTTAATCGGATGTACCTCGCGCTGGGCTGGCCGTGAACGCGTGTAAGTGCTGTTTGTGGTGGCTATCATCGAGAGAGAAATATGGGCTCACTCAAAAGGTCTCGAACCAGCTATCCGTACGACGTCGCCTATTTGTCCGCGTTGCCGCTTGCGTCTTAATCCACGGACAAGGTAGATGTCTTTGTAAAAACAAGGTCTCTCTCTCCGACAAAATGTGTCCTCCAGCATACACTGTATCATCACTCTCCATACCAATCGCTTCCATGATACCCGTGTACCGTATCCCGCGTCTCACCTCCCAACTCGCTTCACGTCATTGGTCACGGTTTTTTTTTTTTACTCTTTACTCTTTTTCTCGAACTCTCTACCCATATGCATGTGTTCCCTTCTACACCGACTATATTTGTTAATGGGCCATACACGACTTGCACATGCCTCCACACACACAGGCTTGAACGCAACGGATAAACAGAATGTATTTGTATTTTATTATTGGGACTCTCAATCCCAGCTCAATCCCCATCTTTTTTCTTTTTTCATGTACGATGTACCGAATAACCATTCCAGTACCTGGTAACCACTTTAACCGCTACTAGTCTCTGTATGTTTCGCCGCTTGTGAGCTTAAAAACGCAGATCTAACGGTAACGGAAACAATTCCAAGTTTACGTGCGCGAAACATATCTTCTGGAGCTCATGTTTGGAACGTTGCTCGTAGTTGGCTAGTTTAATTGGACCTATTACCTTTGCAGGTACCCCCACCCCTCTGTATATCAGCTGTACGCTTCTGCAGGCCCGATGAGAATGGATCTTTTGGAGCAAAGTAAGCAAGTTGATCACACCCTAGTTTCTTCTCTATGTATTTGTATGTATCGGTATGGGTATCTGTATCTGGTGCGTTCTAGCTTGAGGCCTTGAGCCACCCCCCCATCCCTCAGATTCTGTTTTTACTCAATAGACTGAATATCATGATCCCGAGAGTATATTTCACCGGAATCGCCTCGTGGTGTTTTCATTCATATCTCTTGTATTCTGTGCGTTGTATTGTATATGTCATCCAGGCCCAGGTTCGCATTTGGGAAGACGGTGAGGTATGAGGAGTTTCTCAGACTTGCTTATCATGGGTGTGTTATCCAGCGCGGTACTTGCCACTCAGGTACATACATATGTACTCACCAAGTAATGTAGTTGGTATGTAGTCAGGGTATGCACGAACTCGGTTGCTCGGACCAGGCAGCGTGCCAAGCGCTATTGTCTGAATAGCGCTTTCCCTCGTGTACGTATCCATGCCATGCCTTTTCTTTTCATCGAAGATAGGGGGACACTTGTGGCTCTCGGTTTTAGTAACCCCCTCAACCCGCAACTGATGCATGATGAGTCATTTTTAACTTATTTTATGTCTATATGTTTTAATCTACAGACAGACAGTATTCTTGCTTCAACACTTCCGTTGGTGTCCTTGAGCGCCGAGCGCTGAATCACCCAAGATCCACGGAGGCGACGAAGGAAAGGCACTTGGGAATTGTAAATAGTGATAATTGTTGTCCCCCCATCGACATCTTCAAGACATCTTCAATGGGATGATTGGGTTTGATGGGTCGTAGACTCGTAATAGGTCGATGTTTAGGTATGAGGCTCTCCGTGGTCTCCGTGGTCGCCAGAATTCATTTGATATCTATAAATATTAATAAACATCCAATTGGGAGAAGGAGCGAATGGAAACTGTACATGTAAGGCTTTGTGATAGGTCCAACCCACGAGCGATTGCTTGGGCGCTTGAGGCTTGTCACCCCGGAATTTTCGGAATTCTGGGAAGCAACACTGGGAAAGTGTATGCTAATAATTGTTAGAGGGAAGATTCGTCGACATTCAAGCAAGGTGGCGAATTCGAAGCCGTTATGCAGTAAGCGGTCAAAGCGGTCAAAGCAACATCTCACACGCGCGGGAAATCACGTGCCACGCTGGTCCGCGTCTTACCCGTTAACCCGATGCCTCCCTCACGCCTGGGGACTGTCTTCGATTACAGCGGTTTGCGGCTTCATGACGACGGGTCGGTTGTTCTACAAACGCCCAAGAATCTTACTTTGCGCGCTACTAGACGAACTGTGCGAGATGCGCATGGGAATTGGATGGCGAAAGATGCTGGAGGGCTGATTTCTGTGCCCAAGTATAGGAGAGTTGCTGTGGGTAACAAAGCGGGCGATAAAGAGGAAGAAGAAGCAGAATACGAAGAAAAATCAGAAGAAGAAGGAGAAGAAGAAGAAATGGAGCCAGCCAAAACCAACAAACGCACCAAATTCAAGACTTCACGAGCTCGAAAGCGGGTCAAGTTTACGACCGACGAAGAATATCTTGCTGCGTCAAAAACTACCGATAATAATACCGAACTCCACCCAGAATCTTTATTACCTCTTCCTTCATCGGTGCTTGAATTTTTTTGATCTGTTGAAGGGTTTATCGATTCTGATGATTGACATTCGTTATAGGATCTTTTAAAATGCGTACATCACTATACAAGCACGTATTATGACCAACGCGACCTTCTTCTAGACGCGTCGAAGCAATATCGGAAAGAGAGAAGAGAGCGAAAGCTTGCGAAAGGTGCTCTAAGCCGCAGTAAATCGCAATCGCAAGTGGCTTCTGGTTCAGAGGAAGACGAGTTGAGTGGTGAAGATACAGCGGTGGCGCAGGCAGCAGCACATCAAGGGAAAGCTGTCCATGCTCGAAGGACGAATCGGGATTTAGCGGACATGTACAAAGCAATGGATGGGTCCGCGTTAATGGCAATAGGTCCGTAGATTCGGTCTTTGTTTATTTTACTTTTTTTTTGATTTTGCTTCCCGCAGGGATGCTAATACAAGAACACGTTGCTGAGCTTCTGCGCCCATAATTTGGACACTGAGCGCTAGGAGCACTAAGTACTGATTTATCGGATAACTCACAAATTAACGGGTTGAAAATATTCCGTTGTATCGCCGTTCTGGATGCGGACATGAACATGACGAGGTATGCGGGCTGTCGCGCCCCTCGTGTTGGAAAAAAATTGTTTCTCGTAGCTCATGTGGACGTGGATATGTATGCGCCAATTTTCGTTGTTCATTTCAAAGCTTGATCTCATGGCGCATCGATGACAATGTTACCACTTTTACCATGCTTCTGGAGTTCGACGGCATGTAGATACCTCGGAATTTCCCTGTCGTAGCCGTATATGGAATACATATACATACTTCTCGAGTAGGTCTACGAACCCCAGTGGAATCAGCAAGGCACCCATCCCAAACACAGTGGCGTATCTGAGGCTGTTGAGGAGCAATGATAATCCGCGGCTGCTGTAGAATGCACGGCTGGGTAGCCTAAGCTAATGGCGGCAAACACTGACGAAAACACAATACAAAAGCTGGCACAAGGTCAAACAGGTGTGGCGTTTAGCGTACGTTTAGCCCTTAGGCATCTGCTGTTAAAGGAGCCACCAAATATCATTAAAAGATTCGACTATCGATTACGGAGTATGCTGAGGTCTATCGCGATATTTTGCTGGTAATATCCTCGGAGCGTCCTTGACAAACTGCGTCGGATTCCAATCCTGCGGAAGCGTCCCGTCGTGCCAGCTCCGCACCACATTTGCGTTCAGAATCCCGGAATGCGAACCTGGGAATATCCGGAGGCGTTCCAGCCTTCTATCGCGCAGTTTGTTTTTGGGCAACATGCCCGATACAGCGTGTCGAATGATCTTAGTATCAGTTTGTCAGATTTGAATTTCGATACAAAAAAAAAACCCGCACGCACCTCTTCCGGTTTTTTGACCATCATGTCTTTGTATGGCGTTTCTTTCAGTCCTCCCGGGTACATTGTGTGTTTTCGGTATAAAAGTTCTTGGTCTTTTCGTCCGGAAACTCGGATTCGTTTGCAGTTGGTTACGATAACGTAGTCTCCACAGTCAACTGGTTACCGTGTTATCGGTGAGTGTTTGGCACAGAAAAAGTATGGGACGTACCACTGGGGTTGTATATCGGCTTATGCTTGCCCATTAGAACGAGAGCAATTCGCTCTGCAAGTTTTCCTAGCACGCGTTCGGAGGCGTCGACTTGGTGCCATACTCGGGCGTAGGCGAGCGCTGTCTGTGGGAAATAATCAGAGAAAGCGAATATGAAGAGGATAGAACCAGACGGACGTTGCCCACAGCTTGGGACATGGAGGACGAGAAAACGGTTTTAATAAGGTTTTGATTTGTTTGCCGATATCGCCGCATTGAAATCACATGATAGAATCTGATTAGATTAGATACAGATGCGCTCACTAATATGGCGCTTCGGTTCGGCATCTCATTCAACAACGACGCTTCGGAATTACTCGGTGTCGGATTCGGCATCCCACAGCCGTCGTTAGAAGGTTCCCCATGGATAAACTACTCAGGCTCTCTTCTCCTTACTCCCGCAATCAGCCCCCAGCGGCCTCCTGCCTTTATGTCCCCTCACGATGCTAACGAACACGCAAAGACTCGTAACTCTTCCGCTTCAATGCAAAAGGTTCAAGACAGTAAACAAGTTGCCAGTTCGGAGCTTCAAGGAGAAAAACACGATCGTAGTGCGACGCAGACTATGACCTCTTCAGAGGCGGTGATAGTAGACTGGGATGGCCCTGACGACCCTCAAAATCCGAAAAAGTACGTGTCGTTTTCGATAGGGGGATACATTACTTATTCAACGAGAAACTAATCCAAATACTTTTGATTACTTACTTACAGCTGGCCCAAGAGCCGAAAATGGGCCGCGACACTCATCGTCGCTCTATTCACTTTTGTGTCCCCCGTCGCGTCTTCGATGATCGCTCCCGGGAGCCAACAGGTCGCAGATGAATTTGGGCTGAAGAGTGTGGTGCAGCTGGATATGATTACTTCGATATTTGTGCTTGGATTTGGTGAGTATGGGAGCATGGGAGTATGGAGTGCTCGGCTGCACGAAGGAACCTAACTCTTCTTTTTTTAATTCGTAGCTATCGGACCGTTGGTAAGTGATAATGACTATACCCCCCTCCCCGGAAGAGCCTACGGCAGGCGCGCTTTAATTAGATTCAACCCGTTCTCACATGCACGTATGTTAGCTCATGGGACCACTATCAGAACTCTACGGGCGGGCAGTCGTTGTCCAATTGGGGAATGTATTCTTTCTGGGTAGGTAAACGCTTTACTTTTTAGAACTTCCGATGCTATTTCTCCTTCGGCAAAACTTGATTTCGCTATTATTGACATTTTATGCAGTTTGGAATCTGGCGTGTGGATTCGCGCAAAACGAGACGCAGATGATTGTGTTTCGATTTTTAGCAGGTATAGGGGGGAGTGCACCTCTTACTGTGCGTGGCTTCTTGTGTTTGGTGGGGTGTACGTTTTTTTTATGGTGAACTTGTTTAGATTGGAGGTGCTGTGGTTGGCGACACGTTCAATGCAGATGAACGAGGAAGGGCTATAGCGATTTATGCGTTGGGTCCGATGGTGGGTGTTGTTAACTCCAGGGATGTAGTGGATATAATTAATGATTTTGTGCTTGATTAGATTGGTCCAGCAGGTATTATTGTTCATTTTTTAAATATCCGTACTTACTACTCTTGTTACACTCAAGCCGGTCCCGTAGTTGGAGCTTGGTAAGTCCTTGCAAGGCCGTACTTATTGATCGACTGGATTTACTGATGCGTGTGATTACCCAGGATTGTAGAACGAGTGAGCTGGAGATGGGTGGTACGCTCATTTTAGTTGGAACGTTTCCTGACACCTGCGCGAACTCATACTATTAACCTCAACAGTTCTGGTCAACAACGATCTTCGACGTTGCTGTACAAGTGGTGGGAGCTATATTGTTGCAAGAAAGTAAGGACGGCCATTTCAGCCATCTTTGGTGTTTATCCTTTCTCTTTCCTTTTTTGCGTTAGCGTTTGCCCCGGTGTTGTTGGAACGGAAAGCCCGGAAGTTGGAAAAGGCGGCACGAGCGGATCCGGAGAAAGGCCCGTCTCAACAGCATCGGGTTTTTCAAACGGTTTACGGGAATGAAGCCAGAAGGTATGTGTTAAACCCCTCCCCCTTTCCCCATCTTCTTTGGCGCAGCTTATGGGGATTCGAAGCTGGAAGTACGTTCTCAAAACAGCACTCACGAGACCGACTATTCTATTCCTGCGTGAACCCATTTTACAGTTATTGGGTGTTTATATGGCGTTCATATATGGGATATTTTATGGTATGGTTCACTGATATCTCCGACTGGCGGCTAACGAGCCTTTGGTTGTACATCAGTGTTCATCACGACGATGCCCGATATATTTAGCAGCGTCTATCATGAATCTCTCGGTATCGTCGGGTTGAACTACATCGCGCTTGGGCTGGGTATGATGTTTGCTAGCTGGGTGAATTCAAATACTATGGATCGGATATATATGTATTATAAGCGGAAGAATGGGAACGGGGAGCCGGAGTATCGTGTTCGTGCGTATCTATCGTTTTAACTTTACCATTAATCATTCTGAATGTTCTTTATTTTTTTCCATATCTATATGAACAGCCACGCTGGTTCCCGCCTCGGTACTCTTCCCCGTTGGACTGCTTATGACTGGATGGGCTGCCCAGAAGCACATTCATTGGATCGTGACTGATATTGTACGTATGCTTTCCCCCCCTGCTCTGGAAGATACTGGCGCGTTTTGTTGACAATTTAGCGACGATAGGGGATCTTTTTCGTAGGAGCCAGTATGATCCTTGCGTTCCAGTCGATTCAGGTATATATCGTCGATGTGTTTACGCTTTATGCTGCTTCAGGTACGGGAACTTGATAAATATTTCTAGCTTTCCTTAGTGGAATAATCCGAACGTTCACGTTCTATCTATCGTTGCATACTTATTCGATTACCCTGATTTCTTTTCTAGGCATAGCAGCAGTCGCGTGTCTCCGTGCTTTATGTGGTTTTGGGTTCCCGCTGTTTGCCAATGCGATGTTTGATACTTTGGGGTATGGGAAAGGTAATACTATTCTTGCTTGCATTGCGATCGTCCTTGGCTGCCCTGCGTGAGTTTTTATTATGCTTTTTTTTTTGGCGTCCGCCCGAGCGTTGACTCTCGCTCCGTACAGGCCGTGGATATTATGGTTCTATGGTAGAAGGATTAGGACGGGGAGTAAATTTGCAAGGAAAACATAGAATTTTGGGCATTGTAGCTATCACGATATACTTGTACACTATTTTAGACGAAATGAACGCTGATTATAACGATTAGACGCGGGCCGCTGAATCGCCACCACGTGACTGTTTAAATACGCCACACTGCGCGCTTGTTCAGTGTTTCCTTTCTACTTTCTACTTCTATCCATCTCTATCGCCTTCACGTTTTCGTTCCACTTGGTTCATTTTTTTCCTTCGTTTTTTCTCTCTGCTACCCATTTTAGAACATGTCTATTTCTTCAAATTCATTTTTATCCCTCCCAAGCAGTCTCGACACGCTGGTCTTGTCCACTTCATCTTCATCTATCTCTTCCTCTACATCCTCGCTCTTTGGTCGCGACGGCAGACTATCCAATTCTTCGCAGACCGATACATCTCCACCTATTTCGCCGTTGAAAGAGGATGAAGACGACAAGTGCCAATCTTCCAAGGCAGAGAGATCATGGAAGAGAATATCGGAGACGCCTAAGTCAAACGTACTTGGCTTCCTCTCGCTAGTGTCGCATCAAGACCAAGGATCTTCAAAAGCCGAGTATCCTTATGCAGCTGCAGATGAAGCTGGCTACGAAGCTGAAGCGTCGGACAGTGATTGTTATTTCGCGGCTGGGGATAGGAAGAAGAAGCCCACGAAGAAAGCCTTATCGTCTCTCGCAAGATCGAATTACTGCATAGAGTATTCAATGGTACGCATAACTTTTTATCTTGATTGCTCACTTTTACTCATAATATCTCGAAGAGCGAATCAGAGGACGATTTTGAATGCATAGTATTCTCGCCTTCATCAATCTTTGAACGACGAGTTATTGAAGACAAGCTACCTCCCAAACCGGATCTGCGCGCCCAGATAGTTGATTTGAACTCGCCGTCGCCTATTGTCGCTCTTCCCTCTCCGCGTATCAAGGATTATCGTCAATACGCGTCTTTGAATGCGTTTTCGTTCTCGCAGCTCAGCTCTTCTCCTGTCTCTCTGTCAACGAAACACCTCACTGAACGATTCCATATCCGGGAAACGACTCTGTGCAATAGCCCACAGAAGCCGCTCGGGTTGGGTCTCCATATTCCTGCATCACATTCTCCAACCAAGTCGCCAACATCGCCGCGTATCTTATCTGCCCCTGCAAAGAAGACGTCGTTGCCTGGGCTAGGAATCAGGCTACCTTCTGCGCCCATGCCTCGTCCTTCGGTCTCCGAGTTCAGAGACAAACGCCGGTCCTTGTCTGGCCTCGGGCGCGGTTTTCCTTCGACTTTTCATGTTCCTAGTACCCTCGTTCCATCTTCCGAGGTGACTGTTCGACTTGTCACTCCGAGAGCATCGAGTGACGACATTCGACAGCAGGTACCACTGGGTGTCGATAGTATTCCTCGTCAGCGACGAGCTTCTATGTCAATCACTCTACCCAAGGGATCTTCATTCCCCAAACGACAATTGCATCCTATTCTTGAATCACCACCATATTCATCTTCCACGACCTCTCACGAACCCTATCATACGCTTCCGAAGCTCAAGGAAATTCGCTCTTCGCGGTTGGAGAATGCTTTCAGTCCCAACCTCACTGGCGTCCCAGGTTCGTGCGAGCTGTCCCCACGTTCTCCGTCGCTTAAGCGATCACCATTGATGGACAAGTGTATTTCGCCTACGCCTGTTTATCATGACCTTGGCGAGGCCTGGCGCCCAGTTGGAGTGGACCAGTATCTTCCGATGTCGACCTTAGGGACGAAGACTCTTTTCTAGGTATGCTTTTCTTGTACGAATTACGAATGGTATGAATGATGGATAACGATTCGCATCGGTATCGTAGCTTTTTGTATGTACACTAACATGTAGGATTGTTTGCTAGATAAGTAGTATACGCGTAAAAGTTTAGTAGTTTTTTGACAATATCATTGGACCGAAAGGACGCGAACGCCCTTGGGCGTTTTGTAAACCCGTTTCATGGTCTTTCCTTTGCTCCCCCTAGGCTGGTCCCACCGCTTGTGGGTTGATACCCTTCCGTTCGTTAATTTCGCGATTTCCAGCCATCGCCACCTGTAGGCGTTCAAATTCCAGCGCTTTACGAGCACTCTCACACCGGATGGGAATGGTACATGGATTGAAAGCAAAATACAGGATATATCATGAAATGTTAGATGGTGTAAACTAACTAACCACAACGTCCTCGGGGACTGGCCAGATACTCATGTATCCAAGTCCATTCCTGTGCCTTCCGTAGTCGGGCCTCAATTTGAGGCGACTACAGAATGAATGTAAGCATCTAGACAGCTCAACAAGAGCAAACGTACCTTGAGAACATGGACTCGAGGTTAGTAAATATCTGAGGGGCCTCTTGGCCCAATCGAGCCACAGATTCTTTTTTATCTTCTAAACCAAGTTCCACCATCTTTTGATACATCCTTTGATAATACTGCGAGAGGAACTCCTCAAATTCGGCATTATGGTCGTACCGGGTGCGCATGCAGAGCGGGAAAAGGGCATACATCATCTTCAGGGACGGGAGGTTCTTCGTTTTGGTGAATTTGTATTCTGCCAGAAGAACCTTGTCTGCAAGGCTGATAAGCTTTCGGTAAACTTGGGAGTCTGTTTCTCACCAAAGCCACAGAACCCCAGGTCCTCCACAGCGACACGCAATGGTGGACAGAGACACCATAGTGGCACGTAACCATCTTCTTCTGACGAGATTGTCACAAAGTCCATCGTGCACTTAGTGCAGACGTGGACAGTGAGGCTTTCTAAGTCGATGACACGAAACTCTTTGTCTTTTTGCAAGATGTTCCGAGATTCAAAGTCATTGTGTGTGAGACCCTCGTTATGGATGTCCCTAAAGTGATTGAGAAGGGTAGCTCTATATCAAGCTTTTAGTATACGATAACAGAGACGAGCTGGCAAACATACTGTTCCGGTATTTCCATGTACTCAATGGGTACATCTAGCTGGGCCCCAAAGCGCTCAATAACAAGACAGCCCCAATGTCCATTACCATTTCCGCGATCTGCGACGCAATAGCACAACATATAGGGAATGACTCTGCCCTGGAGGGACCTGAGGCGAACGTAGTTTTCGGCTTCGCGCTGCATTTGTTCGAGCTTGCCCAGTTTAATGATGATCTCATGAACATTGTTACCGTGTTCATCAAGTAAATGACCTCCGTACACTGTAGAATCGTTGCCCTCGTTGAGGATTTCAGCGAAGAAAACTGTGTCGAAATGTGGCGGAGGGACGCCGTAGTCCACAATCTTGATACAATCCAGAGAGAAATAGTCATAGGCTCCACCGCGTTCGAGTGTCGTGTCCATGTTCATGGCCTTTAAAGAGAAGAAGTCATATGTTGTGTCCACGTCTACGGGTTTTGTCGTTAGTTCGCTTTCCTTCATGGTAGTTGAAGAACAGTAACTCAATGATCCCGTGACAAATTCAGCAATGCCATCAAAGCTCGCCCACATTGGGCCCACAATCCACACTCGCTTTCGACCACTCTCCTCCTCTACATATCTCCATGACCTCTTCCCAGAGCCTCAGCCCAGAGCAGCTTGGCTGCCACTATGATGGTTCCTTCGAAAACCATACTCTCCTCGATATCCTTCATCATTCTTTCCCTGATAACTATGTAATGGGCAAGGCAAACATCGCCACAGCAACGCGCCTCCCTACACCCACCGAACGTGAGCTGCCCGAGGAAAAGCAGCTTCATTGGCTGGCCCATGTTCCCGACATGGTCTCAAAGGCCACTGAGATTCTACAGACCGTTGACGAATTTCAAAAGCTCTCCTCCCTCGTCATTTCACCTCCAATCGCACCAGCACTGTACGCCTGGCTCAAAGCAGTTGATCCAGCTACTTCTGATACACACCTTACCAGAAAGCTCTCAGGAGAAGAGGATGCTGTGGACCGTTATACCGCCACGATGGCTCGGCCCATCCTATCGGTTTTGTCTGCTATAGGAAACAAGGAGTGTATTATCACCTGTTACTCGGCGAAGAAAGATGCGCAGAGTGAGGTTGCTAGCTCGAAGAAAGCCACCCCTGATCGAGTACTCCGTCTTTCCGAGGAGGACTTGAGTGATGCGCTGATCAGCCTTGTTGTTGAGCTGAAAAACATAAACGCTCTCGGTCCCAAAAAACTTTCTTTGATTATGGATGCAATTGCTAGGGTTCAGAGAGTATTCCCCCAGGCCAAATTTATCGCCTTTGAGTTCAGGTGGTATCAGGACGGAAGCTCGAATAGGGCATCATTCAAGGAAGGATATGACACGTCACTGCCTGCATTCATGGTTCATCAGGTGAGGTTCTGTCGATGGGCTCTTACAATGGCTTACAATGTGCATTGACCAGATATGGTATGAACTGATGTCAACGGACACCCATTTTGCACAACTCACATGTGTGAAGACAACGATTTTCTTTATCAGAACTCGCATTGGTTCAAGAAATGTTTTGCTTTTCTCCGAACCTATTGCATCCCTCAAGCTTCGGCTGGTTGACCTTGTTGCATTTTACTACATCTCAACCACACCAGCATTAAAAGACAAGATGATGCAATCATTGCCCTCACATGATACGTTACCCCCAGATCTCCTTCGCTTCATGGAAGTTATCTATGAAGATCAGGAAAATGCCGAAAAGTTATGGGGACGTTCAGTCAATCATACTTATGGATGGAATCAATGGTAAGAATCTATCCAGTGCTTGCATGCATCTTGGTTGACGTTAGCTTTGGAGTTTTGGTAACATTGACCAGTTACAAGAAGCCTTCAGTATGGCAGGTTGTAACTTCAACCACTATGCTTCTGTCACCGTGGACCCTACGCTTAACCCACAGCTGGGAGCGAAACGCAGTGGCAGAAGATGATGTTCAATGAGTGATCTCGTGGAAATATTTCTTTTGACAGAGGCATTAGACTAACTTCCACTCATTCATTGGGTCAGGATCCGAGCTTAATGGGCTCCCCTGATATTATAAATATGTTTGAATTCCTCTTTCTGACAACTTTTGTACTTTATCATGCTTTCCAAGCTTTTTGTTATGCCAATTCGCTCATACTTTCCACTTTTGTTCTACTTGTTATCTCATGTTGTTTCTTGATGCTTCTTCCCCTTCAGCTATATACCACAAGTGAATGTGTTGATATTAAGCAGTAAGTTTTCAACAAAGATAATCCTTGCAGACCGATTCCTCCCCTCCTATTTCTGTTGGAGATTACTCCGTATGTACATATTGGGACTCATATATGCAGCTTTGACTATTCCCTTATTCGTATACGCCGTGCTTACTACTTTATACTATACAGCTGGTACTTAGGTCATGCAGAGTGGCATAGGTGACTCCCTCAGTTGCTTTCTGAACAACTGAGGTGAGATTGTTCTTGTATATTCAGTTTATCTAGTTACTAACTTACTTACAGTTGATCTTACCTTAACAATTTCACCTTTGAAGGAGGATGAAAACGACAAATTTGAATCTCTCAGAGTAGAGAGATATGTTCTGGTAGTGTCGCATTAAAATTTAAGACCAAGGACCTGAGACCTCCAAAAGCCGGGTATCTTATGCAGCTGCAGATGAAGCTGGTTACGAAGTTGACGCGTAGGACAGTAATTGTTATTTTGCGGTTAGTGACAGGAAGAAGAAGGCCGCGCCAGATCGAACAGCTGCGTAGAGTATTTAATGGCCCACCACTATTGTTTGCTTTTACTCATGTTGTCTTCGAAGAGCGAATCAGAGGATGATTATGACTCATGCGTAGTGTTCTCGCCTTCATCAATCTTTGGGAGACTCGCTCGTCATTTAGTACTTTAGTCTCAGAGTACAGAGACAGACATCATTTATTGTCTGGCTTCGGGCACGGTCTTCCTTCGACTCTTCATGGTCCCTGTACATCTTCGGAGGCGACTGTTCGACTTGTCGCTCCGAGAATGCTTAGTGATGACATTCGACAGCAGGTACCACTGGATGTAAATATTCTTCATCAGCGCCGAGCTTCTAATCACTCTACCTGAGGCTGACTACAAGAGATGGGCTATATGAACTCGCTGTCGCCTACTATCGCCCTAATCCTCTCCGCGTATCAAAGATCATTGATTATCGTCGATACGTATCTTTGAATGCGCTCGCAGCTCAGCTCTTCTTCTGTTTCTTCATCAACGAAACACCTCACTGAATGATTACATTTGGGAAATAGCTCTGTGCAATAGGCAGAAGGTGCTCGGGCTGGATTTCCATATTCCTGCATCATCGCATTCTCCAATCAAGTCTCCAGTACTCAGTACTTCAGTATTGCCTCATTCCCCAAACGATACTCGTATCCTATTCTTAAATCGCCTACATATCCTCCTTCCACGACCTCTCACGAACTTTATTGTTTGCTTCCAAAGCTAATGAGAGTTTGCTCGTCGCAATTGAAGAATGCTTTCAGTCCCAAACGCCGGAATAGCGACCAGGTTCTCCAGTGTCCGCGTCCTCTATCAAATGGGTTCGCCTACGCCTGTCCATCATAAAATTAACGGGACCTGTCACCCAATGAACTCCACCGATGTCAGACCTGGGAACAAAGACTCTTTTCGAGGGCCTTTCCTGAACGAACTATGAATGGTTGGGTGAATATGGACAACGATTACATTAGTATCGCGTACGTATGCGGCTTTCTGTATGTACACTAACTTTTCAGTCAAGTGCGTGGTGCACAGATTTATAAGTAGCATACGCGTAAAAGTACTACATAGTGGTTTTTTTTTTGACAATATCATTGAAAGGACGCGTATGGGCTTCGGGATTTTCGGCCATCTTAGCGCTTCCGTTAACTGACTTATTGTATATAAATTGGACTCCGAGTGACTCCTTTGCTTCTGCCCCCATGATGGTGCCCCAACGCTCGTGGTTTATACCCATCCATTCGTGTATTTCGCGTTTTCGAGCCACCGCAACGTCTAGGCGTCCAAGTTCCAGCATTTTACGAAGATTGTCAGCCATGGGCACTCATGTAATACTAGACATGGACTCGCTCTCTTCCTGAACAACTGGCCAGTGCACCGGCCAGTACAACCCACCTTGACCTCGACAAAGACATTCCCTCCGACACCAACTGGAATCTGCTATCTTCGCATTTCACCTCTGTCACCCATCTTCTCATGGAAAGCGGATATAACGAGAAAATTGGCGATGAAGGCATCCCACTACATTGGCCTTTACAGAAGTTGACCATAAGCAGCGCTTGCGGTGACGTATGTACTTCTCCCTGGATTATAGAAGGCCGAGTCAGGCATCTTGTATTCAACTACACCGCTGGTCTGCGCTTCGAGGGGCCAAAGACTGATGAACTTGTGAGAACTCACAAAACAGCCATCGCAAATGGTGAGAAAGAGGGTGCAAAATCTGGCGGGTTAACAATAGTATATGTACCTGATCTGGTCAATGATTGGATGCGGGAAAAGTATGCAGACTTGAAGGAAGACGAGTCTAATGACAAACAGGTCGAAGCCGGAATAATTAACAATCAACTCCGCACGCTGGAAATCATTCATAATGATGCCCAGGATACATTATTCCGCTATATTCTCGCTAAACCATCCCTAATCGACCCTGTCGAAACTCTGAACGTAGTCGCGGGCAGTCCACACGACCTGGACATGGCACCTGGAAATTTCCTGGGGGAGGTCTTGACTCAGCTCACGGCGCTGAAAACACTGGTACTAACATTTGGCGACAACTACCCGAGCTGAGAGCAGCTTCCCAGTTTAGTGCGATTGCTTCCTCCGAACCTTGAGGTTCTCCGGTTCCGGAGCTCAGTGTCCTTGGCTGGAAAACCTGAATCATTCGATGAATGGGTCAAAGCGTTTGGAGACCCCCAGTTCTTACCGAACCTTAAATCGTTGAGTTTTGTTTTGGACCTGGAGGACGGGGAAACGCGTAGGCGAGCAGACGAAGAAGCGGAGATGGCCTGGAAATCTGGCAGGGACAGCGTCACTGAAGCAGTGGGAGCAACATCTTCGAGTCCCGAATCGGCAGACAGTAACAGCGAGGAACCAAGTGTGAAACCAGAGGCCGTAGAGAATATTACAGTTGAAGAAGTAGCACCAGCCAGTATCTCAGAATCCACCGCTGAAGTGTCAACATCGCTACCAGAACCAAAAGTATCCGATGCGGTGCTTGCTCAGGCTAAGGGAGCTTGCGAGCGTTTATGGCGAGCAGTGGAATTCAGAGGTGTCGTTGTAGAACCGTTTGGGGCGTCGTGGAGCAAAGATTTCACCGGAATCCTGCCGGTTGATGAAAGATGGGAGAAATTGTAGACATGGGGGTTGTATCTGCTTGTTAGGATGAGTAAAAGACCCTACTCGGATTAAAATAGTTATTTAGTAGTCGACTGTACAGGCCTCGAAGAGTGGCAATTCTCAAGTTAAGAAATGAGATAAAGCATCCGATCATAATTCTATATCTACAGCTCTAAGCTAACCAGAAATGAATTGAATGGATACAAACGCGTCTTGGGTTGTTCCAGCATCCCTCTGTCACTCTCTCCTGCGTGGCTTGAGGCCGGGCTCAGTGGGCAATGGATGGAGAGAGATATAAAATTTCTGGCAATGTTTCTACAACCATCCGATACTTACGTTTACAATTTCAAAGCCGCCAACTAGAGCATTTGTCAATCTCCTTCTTCCCCTTTGAAACTCAGTCAATGCGCGTTCCACTTTTCTTCCTCCATATGTATGTGATGCCCTCTGAAAAGCGGACTCGGAAGAGGTATCGAAGTCTAATCAATTTCTTCTCCAAGCTCTAACTCCAGCGACAAGCTCGGAAAAACACTGGGACGAAAGTGCTACAGATGATACTAGCGGCGATGGGCCGCTGGCCCCACTGAACCATTATGGTAGAGGTGTTGGAGAGAGTGCATGTTAATGCGGGAGTTTGACTCCAGTGTGTGCTAGTATAATATGGAATTTAAGCATCCCCCGGTGCCACTGTTGTAGGCTATGCGGCTGAGCTATGAGATTTTGTAGCGTTCGGGCGACCTCCAAGCAAAGCCTAAAGACCGGTTACAGAGATTGGCAGAGATCTCGTCTGATTTTTTATTGCGAAGATTAGCAGTGATTCTGAAGACACACACCAAAAGTCGAAGAGTAATTCGAGAGAGGTTATGACCTGGAGGAATAGCAATTCAGACGAGTTTGAATCAGACTGTCTGATGAGGTCTGATGTAAGAGTGTATATGCACTGTCACCATGTACTTACTAGTCTCCTATAAGCAGACTCGTTATACACTGACGATACATACGGATGTATATATAGTGACTAGACGTACTTACTTACTGTGCCCAGACCAGTCAAAAAATAAAACAAATCCTGTCAGCCCTTAAGTGTTCTCAATCCCTGAACAACATATTACTTCGCTGTTCCCGAGTGTGCTTTATTTAGGTGGATCTTCACGTCGGTACTCAAAGGACAAATTTTCAAAAGCAAAAAAACTTGCTTAGCGGCAACTTAGCGGGGATCTGCATCGTGCGCAATGTATAACGAAACGGCAAAGTCATACCTAGCACTCGAATAAACGAAGACTTGACGAAAACGGATGGATAAACAAAATAGGGAAGGAAAAGTAAAGGTCCCCCCAGAGGTGTGAACCTGAGTAGCAATGAAATGCGTCGCATACACCTCGGAGGCAAATAGTGGGGCAGAGCGGCGGGACTCCTTGAACAGAATACCTCCTTCGACACACCGTATAAGCCTTGGTATAAGCGTATAATATGGTTTACGGCATGATTACAGGGGTAGTACTTAGCCATGTGCCTTCAACATATTTTGATGATGCTACACGGTCAATGACCTGCTTCTTATATTTGAGTCTCAGTCACGGTTGATACTTATTGATGTCATTTGATAGGACCTAAGTAGCTCCCCGGGCACCGCTGCATAGGGCATAAATAAGAACCAAATAGTATCTAAGAACCGTTCCTACTTGGTTCCTACTAAGGACTACATTTTTCTAACCTTTTTCCTCGCAGGCACAAGATTTTCACTGACTGAATAAAAGCTATCTCTGGCAGCCAGTGCTGCCCACTCACGATTCGAGAGAACATGTAACTAATAACTATGCGGTAACTCTTGACTGCCTGACAATTATACTGTCATTAGCTGCACACATGCCACATGGTATGATTTAAATGCTTTAAAGTTTATACAAGACATACGGTCTAGCGTAGCACCTGCTTGATTCCTCGCCCAAGATAGTTTAATACCGAATGGGCCTCAGTAAACATTACTACACCATCCATCTACATCTCAAAAAGCTGAACAGAGTTAGTTAGCATTCCAGGGTAGAACAATAGAGAGTGACCCACTTCTCCCTCTCCAGACTTCTCCCTCTCTTTCAGTACTTCAGCTCCCATAGATCTCCAGTCTTTCTCCACAGTTGCAGCCACTCTCCTCTTCAATGCATCCATAGTCATCTCGGGAAAAATGTACCTTCATTCCGTTGTTAACCCCAAATTCCCTTCGACAAATGCAGCACGTACCGTTCAATAGGATGCTCAACCGCCTCTTTTACCGCTTGCCAAAATCCTTCATTATCTCCCTTCTTCACATGATACACATACGGAGGATTCTGGTATTTCAACCCATCATGTTGTGTTGACCACTTCGTTCTATCCTCCGGTTTATTGGAATCAAACCCCATGATAGGGTTGATAAACGGGACCCCCATACACATCGCATCATATGGACTCGGACTGAGAACAGGTCGACCAATGCCTATCAATGCACGGCTCTTCCCGAGCTGTTCATAAAACGCCTCCTTATTTAATGCACCCAAATCATGAATAGCCTTGGGCACCTCCGACCCATCGGCAGTGTAACGCACTCCCGCTACAATCTTCAAATCGTCCAATGACGGCTCATCTGCTGGGGGGACAAATGTCTGATTCGGATAAGCGTAATTGTTCCCGCCGAAAAATTCTGCATACTTGGCGAGGACATAGACTTGCTTTGGACGTTCTTCTGATGGAACAAAGGATGTTTTCAGGCATGCTCGCTCGATAGAGTACCCCAGATACACATTCTCCACAGAATTACCATGTGGATCCATGGCACCGTAGTTTTCAGGGGAAAGTGTCCACTTGTTACCCAAAGGGTTAGAGGAGCCAGTCCAAAAGTGGAACGAAAGCATTTTCCACGCCGGTATTCCAAGAGGATGGGTCGGAGTCTTGATACACGTTGGATCTTTGAAACATTTCTTTGTTTGCTCCCCTTCGGCAATAACAATTTTTACAAGGTCTGGATAGATTCTGTATGCCCGCGCAAGTTCGTGGTTATCTGGAGCGAATATCGCAGTGTATCCCATTTCTGCGAGAGAATTAATCTGATGAGAATATCATTGCTTTGTTTGATCGCCAAACCAGAAAATTAAGAGCTTACCATACTCAAAGCCCTGCATTTAGGGTCAGTACTTATACGAAACTGTCAAAAATGCTCACAGCGCACCAAATGTCTTCGCCTGACACATCTCCATGAATAGCATTAGAAAAATGCATAGAGCTCAGCAGGACAATGCTCGTTTGATTTTCGCCACAAGTGTCCGTTTGCATACACATCATGAGATTTCGCATTGCTTTGCTGTTCTCATTCTCCCAGTTGTCCGTGCGATTAGGCATACCAATAGGAAATAAGTGAGATATGAATGATTCAAGGGCGCTGGATGCAGAGTCTGAGTAGGCTTTAGTAATGGCGTTTTGAGGTATGTTGATGTAGATAATGTCAAACGTGAATAGTAGAATACTGGCGAGCACAACGAAAGAAGCAATAAGGAGCTTGGAGTTCCAGGACCGTCGTATTTCACCTCTGGATCTGGACCGGAAAAATGGAAGATCATAACATACGGAGAGCTTGACGGCTAACTCACTGTAAAAACCGCGAGCTCATTTTTTCAGCATCGTCCGAGTCTGCGTGTGAAGGTAGAGGGAGATAGGCCGACATGAAGGTAATAGATCAAGGATTGGAGGAAGATTCTATCCCACGGCAAGGGAAAAGCGTCAAGCAAAGCAAAATTTCGGCTGTTAATACTGGTATATCTTTGACATCCCCGACTCTGATCGAAGAGAAGAGATGGTCTTGTGGACGTTGAATTTTTGTACAGAACGAAATAAGTTCCCACAGCGTCGAGCGATCAGATAATGTTGCCTGAGGGTAAGCTACATTAGGCTACTTATATCACAACGCATTGCTTGAGTCAGTGCCAGTTGCTGTCTTCGGTAGCGTGTTTATTTGTTCCGTTGACCTCTACTGCTGTGAAGCCCTTGGCCAATATAATCTATCTACACACCTCTCAGAAGAAAGATCAGTCTAACTTATTATGTATAAGTACATGTATTTCACTGACCACGATGTGACTTATACACCACAAACCCTTCCCCTCCCTTCCCTCGCTTCTGTTTGCAGTTACCTCTCATCCAATTTTCCCAGTATGCTGGAAAGCATCAAGGACCTGCCCTGACCCGCCGCGTTGGACTATCATCTTTGACATCGCCAGATTGATGGATCCAAATCGGGATGTGACCTCGAGCACCCATGTAAATCTATTACTATATATTCATTGGCACTCCCTTTGTCAAATGAGAAGCTAACAGCAGGACACACCACCGTCCCATACACAGTTGGCATGGTCCATGCAAAAGACGATAAAGTATTAACCTTACGGCCCGGGTGACCGTATTAACCAGTCCCATTTCTTTTCTTTAGACTCCAAAGTGAGCACTGACTCGGAGGCGAAAATGTTTACCGCACTTTATATAACCTCCCCTAGTAGTCTCACCCATGGGTTGCGGTGACAAAGTTTACCTGACCTTATTGAGACTCTGCTACTTCCATGGCACAAAACGGGTTTCAGCCTGAGTAAGTACTACGATAGATTAAGTACAGTCAAATTCCAAGATAAAGGCACGTGCAACCAGTCAAAGCGAGTTTTATACGACGTCCGTACGCAACAACAGATCAATAGTAGGATAAAACAATTTAATTCTTTTGCGCCATGTTTATAAACTCTAGGCTAGCAGCGACGACTTCCCGACTCACTTACATTTCCACACCTCCACTGTTCAGTTCCTGCTCTCCTACCACGCCTTCGTCGCACTACTTGTCGCCCTTGCCAGTTCCACCCCTCATTTAATTCCCACTCAACTCGCTCGCCCAAAGTGATTCTTACACAAAGCCGTACTCGACCCACACTTTTCCGACGTTCCCCTTAGTACTTACCTTAACCATACTGTTTCAGCCGATAAGTACCCGATAGCTTCCAATAGCGCTTGCCATGGCACATTATTGGCGCAATTTATACAGCCAAAGCAACCAAGAATGCAGCGCGTTCGCAGTTCGAGTCGAATATCGACTTGAGCAGTCGCCGTGATGCCGATGTTAAGCGCTTAACATCGGCATCACGGCGGACTGCTCAGGCCATCATCAATTCCCATGTCAAAGCCATGTGGCTGTTGATTCAGAAATCGTTCATCTCAATCATCGAGCGTCGTCCAGCCCAAATTGTTAGGTGGCCGCTCAAGTACTCGAGCCATCGCGAATTTCTTTCTTTTGAATATTTGTTCTTCTCTTATCAATTCGAAGACCTGGAGGACCAAGAATATACTAAATCGCTTGTTATGAGAATCGAGATTGAGAACGAGGCGACAGGATCGTTTGACTTGTCTTGGACACATGCATGGTACGCGGTAGTGAATGTGCGCTCTTACACTGGAAACTGATTGCTATTCTCCTCATGATTTCCCCCATACCTCTTCGACTTATGGATCTACGTCTAGCTAGTCCGCTAGCGAGTTATATCTGCTCTACGAACGTTATAAATGGCGAAGCGTGACGAATCATTGCAAAAACTGGACCGATCATCTGCGCATCACTCCTGCCCTTTTGGATTCCTCCTTCCAGCTCGTCGTCTCTAGCTAAACTGGTCCTCACTGTACACCCGAAACCACTCGAAAACTCCAATTTCCACAGCCAGTCTTGAGCGCTTGAGCTTGAGGTTGAGCTTGTGGACTCCAGGTTCTGCTTGCACAAGTTGTACAATTGGACTTTCACTTGAATGCTACAAAAGAATCCACACTCGTTCGTCACTAGGCACTTTTTCGAGTAATTTTTCGCGCTATATATATCAAGTCACAAGCTCCTCCAGTTTCCTCAGCCTTTTTTACTGTGGCGATCATCGGATGCAATGTTTCTACTCAAGCGCTACAAAAAATCTCCAAATCCAAAAAATGGTACTGAAGGGCTGTTTGTATCCTTGAACGCCACGCAGCGCGCAGCGCAGAGCGAGATTACTGACCGATTCGGGCCGAAACCAAACCCCAGTACAACTGGAACGCTCACTTGCGCTACATCCATACGCGCTTTCATGATTCCTTATACTTGTTGTTCTCAGTTACCACGCGCGATCCGCGAAACATGAATCATGAACAACGACTCGAAAGTTCTTCCAGTAGTCAGTTTCTAAGTTTTACTCTGGCGGATCGGACATTAGCCGGCTCTAACAAATCTGGCACCACTTCTTGTATCCTCAAACTCCACGCAGAGCGAACCCATTGGAACTGAAACACAGCTCTAACGAACTTTCCATGCCCTCGCGCGATCCAACATCTCACCAGCAGAGCCATTACCACTAGTGTCTAGAGAGCGGAGAGTAGGCTAGAGCTGTTCACCTGTTCCGCTTTCGAAGGGTAACAAATACGAAATCGGAACCCACTGAGTACGTCGTTGAATTCCTTGACAAAATCCTTTTTCGAAATCTGGGGCATTTCTAGGCACGGTAACGCAGCACGAAGATCTGGAACCTTTTTTTTTTCCAATCTCAGTCTCGTCTCAATGACGTTTGAAGAGACCAAATAGGTGGTTCCACGTCGTTGCCAACGTCGACATGAAGTTGCCTAATGTTCATGCATCCCCTGGAGCCCATCGTGTCTTGGATCCTTCGACAGAGTTTTCCTCCAGCGCCAGCGCTTTCTGACTGTACTTCGAGTCTGTTACTGTAATGCCTTTAAGTTACGCCGCACCTTACGCCGCAGCCATATGGCCACGAAAATCAATCTTCGGCTAGAACTTGGTATACATCCTGGATTCGTTGTCGCCTACGAGTACTATAGGTCGTTGGAATGGGTTCAAACGAGCAGAGTTCCTATTTAGCCTGAAGGTCATACGTTCGCCGTAGTGGCGTTTCAGAATGCAAATACGAATGTCAGGAAATGAACGCTGATATGGTAAGGGCTAGCCTAGAACAGTGGCGTAGACGAGGACTCACTTCAAAATGTTTTCAAAACACTGAACGGACTGTACAGGACGAGGTGTACACGCAAACACTGCAGTGGGCCCGAAGGCTAACCAGCCAACCAGCTCAGGCGAAGAAATCCGAATAATATTTAGTAAATCCTTCGTCATCTTTTGGTACTGTTTTGCTGTTCGTTATTACTTTTTATGCAACCGTTTTATTTGGGTTTTCATTTCAATGTTTTCAGTGTTTCTAGCTCCGTCTCCTTTCTAGGAACAATTATCGCAGGAGTACGAGTAAGTAGGATACAACGCGCTGTTTCAGCACTCTATACTTACATGTAGTACCAGCTCGATCAGAATACTCGATGGTAATACCAACTAAGATGGAGGCTATCGTGCTGTAGCTCCAGTTCTATTGTTATTGGTTCGACCGCTAGCACCTCGAAAATCAAACCTATTGGCAACTCACAAGAATACGCTTGAGCAGCTCATCGCAGCTTACATTCCAGGGTGCCTTTTCCAGACGTCTTGCATATCGTGCATTTAAAAAAGAACTGTTACACACTGACCTCGAAGCACAAAATGAAAACTTACAGTCAGTAATGATATCGTACAAAGTAGGACAAAGAAACTTGTCCTAGCACATCTTTCTACTCAACGGCAGTCCCAGGAAATCCGCGGAGCATGTGAATTCTTGCTCTAGTAGTTTTTCTTTCTCGCAGTTGGACGGTTTGTGAAATTAATCTCTATTGTTCATTGTATCCAATAGTCGGCTGAGTTAGCCACCCGCCCCCAAATGCCCCAAACCAAAAACTTGCTGGCGTTCCAGTTTACGCTTTTTCAGCAATCGTGGCTCGGGGAGGAAAGTTTAGATTCCTCCCTGGCCGAGATATCTCACAGGAAACCGTAATTCGTGATCCTCCTCCAAATCTCGACTTATTATCCCACAGCTAACTGCTATTGACGATCCTACTGACCTTGACCTCTTGGAGCAACCGGCAGTGAACTCAAAAGAAGCTGGGTTTGATCGTGTTGAATGTATGTATATTTTGAATGCACTTTAAACTCCTCTAGCTCTAGTCCACGGAGCTCATGGCTACCTCGTTCATCAATTCTTTGATTCCACTTCCAGCCTCCGTACAGACTCGTAGGGTGGCTCCATCGCTAACAGTGCAAATTTGGTCGTCTGGCTGATCAAAGTAAAGTAAAGCAGGGTATTGCTTACTTCAATGTTGTGCCACACAGTACAATCGACGGTATTCGGCCCATCACTTGATAAAGTCGTGGTACCAAACTCTATAACACTTAGTGGCATTCCGCATTCCGCACGACACAGTCGCTCACAATCGCCGCTCATAGGCATCTAACCAAACCCGCGAAATTATTCTGCAACGCAGGCTAGACTCCGGAAGAGGCTGTTGTAGATGGTAAAGTTGCGTAGTGGCTTCTCCCGAGAGAGGCCACTCCTAACTCGCAAGATGGATAACTCGGTTGATATCACCGGAAAGTACATACATGTCCCGTTCACATTTACATGGGAGCGAAGAAGAACCGAAGAAAGGTTACAGGGATTATCATGGATTTGTATGGACGCAGTATGTTTGAAACACCCTTTTTCCTTACATCTGCATGATGCTTGATTCAAGGTTTCCTGGATTGTGTGTACGGACGTAAAATGTCCTGTTTCCTTACATGAGTCTTCGTTTCCCGAGGCAAGTCTGTGGGAGCCGCTTTGACGTCATCGGATTTAAGGTCCGAATTTATTTTTTTGACTTGCGCGTCTCTCGGTCTCTGCACGCTGCAAATTACACGATTCACCATAAATAGATCAATGTAATATACTTGCCCAACGCCTCTCATCTTCAGCGATGGGTCTTGAAGAACACGTCTCTCCCAGTACCGGACCCGACCACCATGACGACCAGCAATCCCAGCCAGAGACTGATACTATCAACAGCGCAGAAGCACCTTATTCGGTGTTCTCTAAGCGCAAGCGTGTCTTCATTATTATCATGACTACACTCTGTGCTATTATTTCTCCGTTGTCCGCTAATATCTACTTTCCGGCTTTAAATGTCCTTTCTGCCGAACTCCACGTCTCTTCATCGCTAATAAACGTTTCGCTCACCACATTTATGATCTTCCAAGGCCTTGCTCCGGTTTTTCTGGGGGATTTAGCTGACACCGCTGGCCGTCGCCCTGCGTACATCATTGGCTTCGTCTTCTACATCGGAGCTTGCATTGGGCTTGCGTTGCAAACTTCCTTCCCGGCCTTGCTCATCTTGCGCTGTCTTCAGGCCTGCGGATCTTCCTCTACAATAGCGTTGGCCTCTGGTGTTGCTGCAGATGTATCCACTTCCCAAGAACGAGGTACCTATATGGGTTGGGTCAACGGCGGCGCATTGCTGGGCCCTTCTATTGGGCCAGTTCTAGGTGAGTCCTGACTAGCCCACGATAGATTCTCTGAAATGGGGAATATCTATTCATTCGTGTCCTGTAGGTGGTGTGTTGGCTCAATTTTTAGGCTGGCGGTCAATCTTCTGGTTTTTGGCTATCTTAGCTGGGGTAATCTTGATCCCCCTTGTACTGGTCTTCCCTGAGACAGGTCGAAATGTAGTGGGTAATGGATCGATACCTCCACAGCGTTGGAACCGCGACTTACTCACTGTTATTCGTGATCGGGGAAAGAACAAGTCACAGGACACAGAGAGACAACCATCCCTGCGTCAGCTCCGATTCCCAAACCCATTGTCAACGTTGAGAATCTTGAAAGAGAAAGATGTCGGACTGCTTCTTCTTTTCAACTGTCTCGTATACTGCGCCTTCTACAGCGTCACGACCAGCTTGCCTTTTTTGTTTGCGGAGATATACAACTTTAACGCACTTCAGATTGGGTTGTCGTTCATACCTTACGGGGTCGGCTCTTTGCTAGCTGCGGTGTTGAACGGACATATGTTGGACTGGCGATTCCGACAAGTAGCAAATTCCCTTGGAATTAAGATCGTGAAGGATAAAACTATAGATCTGAGATATTTTCCGCTGGAGAGAGTCCGGTTTCCACTTGCGCTTGTGCTTATTCTCATTGGGAACACGGCCTTACTCTGTTATGGATGGGTGAGTGCTTTTCGAAGACCATTGGGTTAAAATATTCATCTGATACACGATCAATGTCGAAACAGGTTCTGCATGTTCAGGCCCCGCTTGCTGTACCCCTCGTTCTCCTCTTCTTCATAGGTTACTTTATCACAGGCAGCTTCAATTGCTGTAGCGTCGCTCTTATCGATTATTGTATGTATATTTTCCATACCTCTCCTCCGATCTAGTTCGCTGTACCTTCGCCTTTACTCACAACTTCAGAGTATATCGCTGACTTCCCATCTCATAGACCCCAATTCTCCAGCAACCGTCACGGCGTGCAATAACCTGTGCCGCTGTCTCTTAGGCGCAGGCAATACTGCAGTTATTATCCTGATGATCAACTCCATGGGCCGCGGATGGTGTTTTACGTTCATCGCTCTGGTTATATATGCGACTACGCCTATTCTGTGGGTTCTCATGCGCTGGGGCCCTGCGTGGCGTGAGGAGAGAGCACAGAAGATAGATGCTAAGAATATTATACAGGCAGAAAACAGCGATGAAAGCAAAGAGAAGGCCGGTTGATGGGACTGTGTTTGGATTTGGGAAATTTGGGAGATTCGTATTACACGCTGGGTTTAAGTCTTATACATACAACAACCATTAATGATTAGAGTACTTATAGAACCGGGGGTACAAATTCAGAACACGAGTACCCTACATATGTCATAAAGCTGCAATACCAATCAGACGATGCGCGATTGGCCACTCACAACACTGATGTCGCAAGCCAGCGGTGAATTGCACAGAAGCATGCTTCCGGACTTATGGGTCTTCCCAAAGGTATAGAAAAGATGGTTATGAAGGAGAATCTGCTTATATAATCGCCATACCAGCAAAACTAAATAAGTGCTTTAATCGCTTTATATTCATTGATATTGGAATTTCAACGATCCTTTGCTATCTCGTAGTCTTTTACCTGTGACCAAGTAACTGCGGCAGTATTGACAACCAAAAGTAAATAGGCACCGAAAACAACCCAAGGTGATAGATGAGAGAGAAGAGACCTAAGAACTAGGTTATGAGAACCCTATATTCAGATTTCAATCAACATCATATTTTCCAGGAGAGACAACAAACGAACTCAAAGGTCCAGGTGTCAGCGGCGGCAATTGCGAAGTCAGTTGGCATTGCGAAACCACCAATGGCGCCGATGAAATGACCAATGCCATTGTCGGATTCCGATGTGCAAGGCAGGAGGTCATCGCCAAGCAGCTCCTAACATATGCGTTATGTCTTGGACAAAGCGGAGAACTGAGAAAGACACGCACCAAGTTTTCGAAGTAGTACTCCAAAGTGGCGCCACCTATGGCGTTGTTGTTGATCCACACTCAAATGTTCCAAAGGTGAGGGTTTCGGCGAACCCAGGGGGTACCTCGAAAAATTCGTCGAGCTCTAGTAAACAATCAAAATTGGGAAACATGAATAGAAGGTAAATAGCGAATCACCGCTAGAAGCTGCAAGGAGGTCTGAGAGCTCATCACAGTCTGCTGTAAGCGGGCCTGCGACGCCTGGATCGGTCACACATGTCAATGTTGCAGTTGCTAAATGGTCCTTGCTCGTTAGTCCTCGGAATCACATGGCCACTGGGATTGAACATACAGCCATCGCAGGAATTGAGAACCTGTCTCTTCTCGAGAGAGCGAGAGGCTATTAAGGCATCGGCGGAGCAAGCCAGTTTCGAAAATCGGATTGTTTTTCCAGAGACAGTGACATTGTTGGTTTCGATAAGCACCCTCTCGCTGGCCTGGCATGCGGATGGCATACTTTGGGCTGGAATTGCAGTAGGTAAGCAGCTGTCAGGACCAGCTAGACGGTAGAAAATGCAAACCTGATTGTATAGCTGAGGACACAGAGATAGAAGCAAGGGAGAGCAAAGCAGCTAATGAAGTAGTCAGTTTCATGATTGGAGAATTCGTCTTGGTTGACTCGAATGAGACATTAGGTAGGTCTTTTATAGGAAAAAAAATACTGTGCCATTTTGGGCACTTCGTGAGCACCCATTGATTTCGTAACCATTTTTGATCTTGAAAAAAATCCGAAAATCCTAAAAAAGAATTCTTGTGACTTAGGAAGTGCTCGAAATGGTACAGGAGTATTGTACTCAATGTTGGTACCTTGTATCTGGATGTTGTGGAAGGTACTTGACACCACATCACTCGGCGTTCCTTTTTGCGAACTTGTTTGGTTGACCAAACAAACCTTCATAATATCAGCGAGGAGCGATTTCGAGCGGACTGGAGACTGAGTGCGGTAAGAGCGAGATACAGGCCACAACGTTTTGGTCCAACATTTTGTCTGTAAAGGCTCACTGGCAGGCGGCCATCAGGAAATCGGTATCTGAATAATGTCCTGAAAAATCTACCTAAGTTCTGATAAGTTCTGTTAATTTCTGTTAATACTGATAATCAACTGGTAATGATTCACATATTCACTTTGATTTCTGTTAATACTTTTAATGAACTGGTAATGCTTCATAAATTCACTTCAAGCCTCAAGGTTACTTGAAATTATCTGAAATTATCGAATTTTAATTAGATGACTTTTACTACATAGAAATACATCAATTGCTAATCGATACACAAATAAGTGAACCCAAAAAATGAAAACAAAATGAATCTATGTTGTGGTATGGTGTATACTAGGGTCTACGGTTCATTCAGTACATAACCTTCAATAAAGCATCCATCCCATGACGCAAAGTAGCCACCTCATTAATTCGTTGACTGAGCTCTCTCTCGAGTTGCTCAACACGATTAGAGAGTTGAACGTTCTCACGAAGAATCACGTCGTGAACATCCCCGGGATTAAGTAGCCTTCGTATAAGTCGATTGTTTCGAGTTGCTTTAACGATATGTTAGACAACATTTATATACATAAAACAAGACTTACAGGCAGCAGTGACGGGTCGTTTCAAAATGTCATCCCACAGGGGAACAGGCTTATAGCACGTTTCACAGAGAGTCTCGGAACCAAAGTCGAAGGGAGCTTCAATATCAACAGATGAGGTATTTGGACCATTGCTGGCTTCTGATTGAGAGCTAGGTATTATCAGTTTCATTATGAAGCCTGTGCACGCAAATTCACGTACATAGTATATGTCTGTTCAATGGGGCCCTCTTTAATGGGGATCTCTTCGATGAAGACCATTTCTTGAGTGGCGGCGAGTTCAAGGGCTGCCTTCATTGCTGCCACTTTCTGAGTTAGCTCCAGCTCCAGGTCTTCGGCTCCTGTGGTTTCGAAGTCATTGCTGTCATTGCCACTAGTAGCCCAAACCGTTATATTTGGTCAGAATTTTTTTTAGCACAAACAGACTTACGCAGTTAAAAATGGAACGCGACTTTGATCAAAAAATGCCATGGTGCTTCTGTTGTGCCACTGGTAGACTGGTATCACGAAAGTGCAAGACAGGAGTGGGCGCCCAGGTTACATCACAGTCACTACTGTCACACTTGTTCTCATGAAGCTTCACAGCGAACTGAGAACTGGAAACTGCACAGGAAAATCATCTCATTTTGATAAAACCATGCAATGCATGGGTATCAGAAACCAATAAAAGCAAAAAAATATTGGATGTTACCGCTGTAGAATGCATACTTAGATTGATACACACAAAACTAACTACACGATAATGGGGAAAAAATCAAGCCCCCGTTCCCAACGCGTCGCTCGATCAGCTAACCATTTTGATTTCACCTCATGAGATGCCTTTGCAAGGAACGTGTCCTGTGTTTGAAATCCATTCGACGCCCAACGAAACAGGCCACCCGCTGTGCATTGCGTGATGGAGTAACGTTTTTCATGTAGCTGGATGGGCGTGTTATAGTGAACAAGAAGTGAAGAGGGGAGAAAAATAACGCATCCTGCGGGGAATTCAATAACAAGTTTTAAGTCGGGCAGGACAAGATGTCCCCCAGTGCGGGGGTTGAACGAACCCAGGGGGAAAACAGGGCACCAACCATCAGGCCGGTTGGCGCCATCAACGTGGGGGTCAGTTATGGTGCGTGGCCCCATGTTAACGGTGACTGAAGACCACACGGAATTGGGGAAGTTGCGGCGCAGATGAGTTTCGTGTGCATGGAGTTCTGCTTGATGTCGTTTATAGCTCTCGTACATTTTGATATTGTATGTTCGAAATAATTCTGCACAAAAATGGGCAAGAAAACGGGGGTAAAGAAATCAATACATACGATCCATGAAGCCGGTTGCACGGAGCATTGCGGGGTGAGAGAGAAGCCCGTCCATGAAAGTACGTGCGGGTTGCGATAGAGCACGGTTTGCGGGGCGCTGCATGGAGTGCAATGAGCCAGGGTAGGAATATTACAGTCAGCACATACCTTCTCGCCCCCACCATGGGAGGGCCCCGATGCTACGGCAGCAAAGCCATTTCCGCGTGTGTGATTAAGCTGTGCAGTCGTGAATGAAAGACCTGTTGTTCCTGATGCAATAATTTCCTCCAGCGGGCCCACCACTTCTGCCTTCCAGCGCTCGAGTTCTTGGGGGGAGCCCGCAATTAGCACCATCATCCTGCGGTTACGATCAAGGATTGGGACGGCACCACCTTCCGTGGGGCGCGCAATATAGCGCCAGCCGGGTTGGGCGCATAGGGACTCGGCACTCCGACTGTCTTTCGCAAGGGTTTGGCAAAGGCCGCCAAAGCCTGAGGCGTTGGCCGGGAGATCGGCGGCGTCAAAATCCACTAGCACGGTGCGTGCGGAGGCTTGTGCACGATGTGTTGCATGTACAGGCTTTTCTACCGGTGATGTGGGTGCTGCTTTGCGTTTTTGTCGACGGCGGGAATGAGAGTTTTTCTGCCGTGCGTTGGGCAAGGTTTGCTTAGGTGTAGGCGGGGTAGAACTGCAAGCGGGTGGCGGATTTTTGAGTGATACAATGGTGGGTGATGAAGCGGCGGAGGTAGATGTAGATCGCAATGGCGTGCGCTGCATGGGCCCATGTCAAGGTGAGGTGAGTATGTGCATGCGTATAATGCGTACCGGAAGGTCCAAAGGCTCCGGAGGTATCTCCAGCTCTTCATCTGATGCATCCACATTGTTCTGAGCATCCAGCTCTGCAAAACGAAGGTGTAGAAGGTCCGAAACGTCCACATCGCAATGGATGGCGGGCTGGAGCGCAAACGGTGAAAATACCGCACCAGAACGTGTTTTACGCGGCATTGACCGTCTAGATGACAGTCATCAGAAGAATTACACGTCTGGGAAAGTGGAAAAGGCTTACGGTGGCCAGACGCTGGGCTTTTGATGATGGGGTATGGCAATGTGGTGGAAACTTGAAAGTTACTGAAAACGCAGAAATTAGAAGCATTGAATGCCACACAGGCCAATGTAGGAAATAGATGCAGGCAATGGGCACCGAAAATGCCATTTTTGCGACCCAACACGATGCTGGCGCGTCCCGGGGTGCGAGTCGACGGACCCAGCAAGGTGGGGGCAACAAAACCAAAGAAAATGGGTAATAACAGGACACGATGCAAAGGAACAAGATAAAATGGACTAGAAAAGGACTTACTGCAAGAACTGACTCAATATCTTGTGGCCGCAGGTCGTTGCTGTCAAGTGGGTTCAATCAACGTCGATTCAACAAAATGAAATAACGGCGCTTAAACCATGTGACTGGCTTTAACGCGTCCCGCCACGACTTCAGACAACTTCGGTGATAGTTATGATACTTAAGAAAAGAAAAACAAGAAGGACATTATATATTAAGTCAAGTTAAAGTACGAATGATTGTCTTTGAAAATGTTTACTAGGAAGGATGGGGCAAGGTCTAAAACAGTTTCGCAGGTCCAAGCTGGAGGTACAGCGCCACCCCACTTTGGAAATAGGTGTATACTTTGTGTGATAGAGTCCAGGGGAATGATCGATGCAGCGCATGTTCCGTCGGCTGCAGTTTCCTTCTTGACACGATATAGTCCAGATGCGATCTCGGGTGTTCGTGCAAGCTTTGTGAACCACTCTACGTATGCAAGGTGTGCGGGTGGTGGAATATTTGGTGGGATCAGAGTATCCAGCTTATCATTTGGAAGCGTGAATACAACACGCACTCTGCCAATCCTGGAATCTGAACATAAAACAACATGAATATTTGTCTTAGTTTGGATGTGGTGTAACTTACCTTTGACCCAGTTCTGTCCATCGTTGATAGTAATGAGAACAGTATCAAATCGGGATGGCCGTACAACCTTGCCGCTCTTGTTGTATAGAGACGGATGCGCCGAGATGGAGTCGAGTGTCTGTTTTCCGTAGAGTTCTGCATTGGTGAATTTGACTTTATGCCAAACAGGGACAGACCGAAAAGGGAGAACCACAAACCGGGCATAGTCATCTACTTGGTTGAGCGGAACAGTGGGATCACGGTATTGTACAAGAAACCGTTTCAAAGCATGTAAAAAGGACACCGCGCCATATCCACCACTACCTTGATCCTGAATCTTTCCAAGAGACACTGCCTTCACAGTAGGAAAGCGGGTTACCTTCTGCAAGAATTCACATTTCAGGTCAAGCAATGTTCGTTGAGAACCGGGGAAATCCATCCGTCCTCCAATCATGCCATCTGACGTTGAGGTTGAACCCGACCTGGGCGGTACAGCAGAGGACTCGGTACATCTCCATGCTATGTAGTTGGTGTGATGAAAGATCTTTTCACGCCGCTCAAGCCAGCGCGCCATCTGAGTAAACTCGTCTTTATGATTGGATGCACGATATGCATCTTTTGCCAAGTCAATATGTAGGCGTTCAGTAGTTTCTGTGTTGTAGTTGTCGGTTGTACCGTAGTACTTGATAGCGCGCGAGTAGTGAGAAAGGAAGTGAAGCTTTGGAATATTAAAGTGTGCCCGTACTCCACAGTCGATGAAAATCTGTCGATGTGCGTGGAACGCAGCAAGACTTTCATCAAGCTGAACAAGTGTGTCACTGCTGTGAATTGGATAACAGGCGAGATAGAGAAAGTCCAAGAGAGCTCGGGTTGCAGCCAACAGCATATTTGACTGATGAGCAGACAAGCCAGGGATATCCGTAACAACACCAATAATGAACATACACATCTGTTTATGCTCGGTGCCGCTCACTCGCGATAATGTTGAAATACCTTTGCGAAAGATGCGGATTGTGTGGTTTGGGGGGAGACGACGAACCCGTGCATCAATCTCATTCGCCCCAACAATATCTGTTAACCAGCCAATAAGGTGCTTCATGACACCCTGGTACAACTGGTGGAGGACGTCGGGTGTAATAGCGGCGAATATATTTGTATAGGGCAGCGCCTCCCAAAATGGATGTTGAACCGGCTTGATATTAGCCTCGCGACACCTCCCCACCCAAACATCTGTGCCCAGTGTATGAACAGCGGCCAAAGTGGCTTCCATATCTCGGTACGCATGCACCGAAGGATATGCCCCCAGGTCCCCTTTCTCCGCATCACAACATGCGCAATCACCGCTGTAAGCAGTAGTCACTAAAATCTGCTCGGGATAGTCGCCAACATAAGCTGCAAGGATAGGATGGCAGCGTCGCTCTACGCCGTCTGCACTTTTCATGGGGATTCCTTCCAGTCCTGCCTCCCGAAGCGGCGCAAGGATTTCGCCCATGCATGCATGAAATAAGTTTGCAACAGCACGACGTCGAGCAGCTTTGTTGGTGATATGCTCAAGGCGAGTTGTAGGAAGATAGGCCAAAAGGATCTGACCCTGCTGCAATGGCTTACGACGAATCTCTTTTGGGAGATTCCCAATCGTGAGATATACAGGGTATGCTGACTTATTTCGGAAAAGTGTGAGTTGTGTCTTGTCGCTGGAGATGATGACAGGAATAATTGTGGCACCAGGTTTATCAGCTTCAACAGCTTTCTAGATCGGTCTGTTAGTTAAAATTCACATATTAAAACAACCAAAACACACCTGTGTATCCCACCACCATTTGCCAGTATTGAAGTCGTGGTAAAGACGGCGGGTTTTATCTGCATCTGTGTAATGTTGTTCGGGCGTGAAACAAAGGTATTGGCAGTGGTCGGGGTTTCCATAGAGTGCCTTAATACAATCAAGAATATTGCGTGTGTACAAATCGAATGCTTCGCCTGCGATAACCACCTCACTCCGATGAAAGGCAGGATGACGAGAAGGTAGTTCATTATCAATAATTTTGTTGAGTTCCTGGCTATTGCGATAAGAAAGACCTAAAGAATCTCCAACCTGGGAAATATGATTAAAAGAAAGAACAACAAAGTCAAAGAGAACAGGCTTACTCCGTCGATTGCTAATAGTTCAGAAAAAGCTGTAGATCCAGAACCTCGCATCTTTGCCCAGCGAGCAACCTCCCAGTCCACCTTTGAGGCAAAGGGTGCCCAGATATTTTCATCACTCCCAGAAATCAAAGACTGATACAGTCCGAACCCATCTTGGGCGCAATGAAAGGTTTGTGGCTGTGATTCAGGCATGGGAGCACCAGCCTGACCTCCAAATGTTTGAACGTGTATCCCTTGGCGATGTGCGGGTAAATGTCAAAGTAATGGGTTATCTCGTTTAAATGATGACTGAGCCACAGCATCGGTATCCATGTCGATGTGCTCTGCCGCCTTCTGAGCTTGACGATCTGGCTCCCATTGCAACTCGACTAGATCTTCCCCTTCATTGTCGCTGTCATTAGATGAGCTTTCATCATCAGACAGCCTTTCCTCATCAAAGCCTGGAAAGTCGGCAGCGGTGTAATCCATGCCAAAGAAGTCGCCGACAAATGGCTGAGGTGAATCCTCTTTGGATTCTCGAGGCAAAGGAGACGGAGATGGTGTAGTGGGCTGTGCAGAAGGGGGATTAGAACGAGCTTTGTGGCGTGCATATGAGGATAATCCAATACGAGGTCCAGACCCATTACGACGAAGTTGTGCCACAGGTTCCTCTGTGGCTTTTCGGCATCGAGGATCTTTAGTTTTAATCAAGTGCTGTGTTTGATCACTATTGCGTTTGAAGCTGCGACCACATCCATTACACGTTGGTGATAAGCTGGACATAAGAACAAGTGTAGTCTGGAAATTTGGGATGCTAAATTTGGGTAAGAGGGGGGGGAAGGGCCGGAATATATATAAGTTTACTTACCGGAAATTAACTGAATTTCCAACGTCTTTTAGCAGCAACGGTCATCTGGGAATGCCAGCTGCACCCACTACTCGTAGCGGCCGAAAGTCTGCTGTGGACAATAGTCAACCAGAAAATCAGACTGGCGATCCGGAAAAACCTGCACCTCGTAGAGAATTGCGAGCAAGGAAGCGAAAGAATGGAGCTGCAACTGGTAAGTTTGGTTTAAATCCTTGAAGAGCTTGAACTAACTTTTGGTTGTAGACAAGGAAAGTGTGGATCAGACAGCGCAACCACCGGAAAAACGAGCTCGAAAACAACCAAAGGCCACTACTACAATTGGCACCCCTCAAGCATCACAACAGAAGACTTCTACCACTAATCCTGCATTAAAGCCAGTGCCTAATGCTCGACCAGTATCCAACGAAGGAACTACTGCTAAAAAAGACCAGAGGAAGATGCCAGCACCTCGACCTGTTCAACAACGAAGTCAGTCAACTTTGAACTTGTAGAACTATACATGTTACCAACCATTTTGTATAGGAGGTCAAGCACCTCTCATACCTTCCGACGATGAAGGCAAGCATAATTTTTGTGGCAACTTGAATGATTCTGATTCTTGATAAAGACCAGGACAACGAAAAGGAGGACACCGAGCCTGAGCTCAGTGAGCTTGAGGGCAACAGCAATGGCAAGGATGAACAGGACGAGCAAGAAATGGATGATGATGCCGGCGACTTGTTTAATGAAGAGGTAATTTTTGATATTCAGGTCTCATTCTATCCATAGTTCAGACGCTGAAAGAGAGATAGTCTGTAAAGGTTGTGTCGCAGAGTGGCTATGATGGTCATCGTGGTCGTGGTGGTCGTGGCAGTCAGACAAAAGGTAAGAAACTGAAACCTGACAGGTGACGACACTCATGTCCAATCAGATTCCAGTCCTTCCATGGATCCTTCCACGGAGCCTCTTCCTCATAGCAATCCATCAGAACAGAGGGAGAATGACTCAGATGAAGATGATGCAGTGCCATTTGCACCGGTAACGAATGTGTGTATCTGATTCCAATTGCTCCCTGTGTACTATTTATTGATAACGAAGTAGCAAGCCAGAAGAAGAGCGCAGAGGTTAGCAGAAGAGGTGCGTATTTTATTTCTTTATGCATATACTACTCGTATCGTTAACACTGCTGCCAAAGCTTCCTCAAATTGTCGTGAACAGTCAACTTCCACCATCCACGAGCACTGTTTCATCTGAGAATGAATATGAATGGCTTCCGCGTACCAATATCACACTTCAGCCTTTTACCGGTGCGACACGCGCCTTCACAATTTCACTAAATCCCCAGAGTAGCCACATCAAGTCCATCCTTAGGGCAGCTTCACGCCATGGTGCAATCAAACTGTTGACTGACTGCGAGTTCTGCGGCCTAGAGACCTCCGGGCTTCATGGGCTCACATTTGCATCCCTTGTCCACTGCTCTGATGCAAAGGGATATGATGGAGAGCTTGATATATCTCATCGTCTTGAGAAGGGGGACATGGCTCAATATATCCTGCCCCTGGTCAAATACGTACTTGTTCTCATCTTTATATCAAGACATTTCATGATACTAATTCCATTTACAATCCCAGGCTGCTCAACGCATTTCTATTGATCGCAAAACACTCAAGACGGGCTTCTCGTCGGTCATCCTTACCGCATTTGGCATCGATAATTCAGCTGCAGGAACTGAAAATGCTCGTAAGTTAGTTATGAATGCGGATTACATCTATCCAACACTACCTGTGAGCATTTTTACAAACATAACCTGATACCCAATACCTCAATTGGCAGCATTATTAATGGTCTTGAATAGAACGGCTCGTTCGACTATGACCGACCTTTCCAGCACAGTGTTATTTCTCAATATTTGGGTGTCGCTGTTTTCGGTACAAGTAAATACTCACGGCGGATCTCTGCAGAAAAGACAACAATCTTCGTCTCTTCTGTTGAGGAGAAGCCACTGGAATTGGAGCTCCCAAAGGCTATGGTTGCTATGGCGGGGTGTGTTGTGCGTGATCTGCTACCATCGTAATTTTAATCTAACCCTTAGATCAGATACATGCTATCCTCAAAGACCATTCCGCATCGACAGACAGCAAATTTCCACCCCCGGGGCTCCAAACTCAATGGGCCACATTCATTGAACTTCTGGATACACTCGAGAAAGCAAGTAAAATGAATTACCACAAGTTCATGCATAAGTTGTATTTGAAGGCTTCGTATGGCGTTCATGTTTTCATTGATATTCATACACCGCTAACGTTAATAATTATTTTAGTAAAACCGTCGCGCCTGCAGCGCATGGTCTCAGCAAAGAGCAAATTCTCAAACGCATCAATTTCGCTGCATTTGCGGCCTCTGGCGATTCAGATGATGATGGGGGCGCTCCCAACGAGGCTAGTATTAGTGATTGAACCGTCTAAGTCCATGGGGCCTTTCTCTTAACTTCCCGCCGTAGTAGATTCCAGGTAGATTTAGATTCGTTTGATTGTTCAGTAAATAATGCTAGTATGCTGCTTCTTGCCTCTACATCATGGAATGAATACAGTAATTTTGTGCTAAGACACTGTTATTGTTGCTGTAAAGTAAGTGTAAGTATACAACGAGTAACTGGTAATCTTTGTTAGTATGCTGTTTCTCACCTCTACATCGTGGAATGAATACAGTAATTTTGTGCTAAGATGTTGTTATTGTTGCTGTAAAGTAAGCGTAAGTATACAACAATTAACCAGTAATCTCTGTTAATACATCACTGAAGTAAGCCTAAGTATTCAACGAATACCTGGTAATTACTGTTAATATTGGGTAATTTGGAAAGGGGGACCGGGAAATATCCCATAATATCAGTGAATTTGGGGATCTGCAAATACAATAGGTATTTCCGATAATTTCTGGTAATCTCTGGTAATCTCCAGTAATCTCCAGTAATATTTCAATCGTTATCGCGGGACCGTTTTCCTGATGCTAATGGTTCCGTCTACGTATCCGATTAGCCCCTGACCTTTCAATGCAACTTGGATTTTTCTTTCAATCGGTGCCCAAGCTAGTCGTATCCCGTCGAACTTTTGGTCTTCAGGAATATCAGGTAGCGGGGGCGGTATCGCTCCGTTACTAGCCATTGTTAGGATTTGTGTAGTCGCTTATTCGAGGATAAATGAAATGTGTTTAACAGTGATAGGCGGGGCCCATAACCTGTGAAACGCGTATAAGCTTAACCTCAGAAGTGTGCAAGACAACGACTGGTATTGAGATCGGTAAGTACCTGTGAAACGCGTATAAGCTTAACTAAGTACATAAGCGTAAGTATGAGTATCACAGAAATATAAATAAAGTAGACGTACCCTCAGAAGTGTGCAAGACAACAACTGAGGGATAAGGACAACATGACCTGTATATAAGTCAATACACGAAACTGCCAAGTCAGAGATAGGCACTCGGATAAACGAAATAGGTAAGATAAATAATATAGAAATCAAGGAAAATAATACCCCCCTCCGGGAGGATAAACCATACCCCAGACGAAACACGTCCCACCTACAACGGAAGCCGAAAGAGGCGAAGGGCGGGACTCCTTACTCCGAAGATACTCCCTTCGACATAACTCTTTGAGTTTAATGCCTTTTCGCTCTACAGCCCTTCACGACTAAATCTGCGGTTGTTCGGAAGGTCTTGGAAAATAACTGGGGCCTGTCCGCCACTACGCCAGCGTCAAGTAATAACGAGCGAAAAAATTGGCGAAAATTGTTTTCAAAATCGTAAATGTTGATGGAGGACAGTTGCTGTTACAAACCCGGCAAACCGGTAGGTCTACATTATAATTCAGCTCTTACCTCTTTCAAGTTTAATGCCTTTCCGCTCTCCAGCAACTAGGGGTTCACGGCCGATTCTGCAGTTATCAAGAAGTCCTTGGAAACGGACAGTTTGACCAACGGGAGCCTGGCTAGAGATGTGAGAGAAACATAGATTCTTAGAGAAGATACCGCAATACTGGCACATTTTGACCTCTTTGTAATGTATGCCCATCCTTACAAAATATGAACTCAATGCACCCTTAGGCCCTACTTCATACATGCCTATATACATAGATACAGAGAGGTGTTGATTACCTTCACTCACGTAGGAGGCGTTTCGGAGTACCTCCTTATCATCCTACCCGCATAACCCCCTTGCTCAAATCTGAACTTCTACTTCGGCAGGCTCGTTGTGTGGTTGCATAGGTAATGCATTTCTACATCGATTCTCTAGTGTCCAACCCCCAAAATTCACAGCTAGGGTATCAGTGATTCAGCAAATACCGGCGCACCCTTGCATTTTGGAACCATAGATCTACGGAATCTACGAGTCTTGACCACATCCACGCCGTCTGAATCCCATTTTACCTTACATCCTTGTTACATCCACTCGTTGAGTTTTTTGATTCCAAATTTATTCACCTTTACGCCAGGGTGTATGGTAGCGAGAACACAACTCGCAAGGACTATGGTAAAAGAGGTTCCTTGTCTGTAATATTCCTGCCAGCACCATCGAGATCCTGAGGGAGCAGAACAAGAGCGAGTCCTCTGCCAGATTAAGCACTGGTCGGCCTGTGGTCAGCAGTAGACATGGTAGTGTCTGTGCGTAGTGAAACAGAGAGTAAGAAAGGGCCGAAAACAAGCTGGACTAAAAATAGCAAAAGGACTACAAGCCTTTCTTGTCATTGTCTTTGGGTCTCTTGGATCTCCCGAAGGTCCCCAGTATGTGATGAAATTTGAGAAAAGAGGGGTGTGGTAAGGAGGGAAACAAGGTTCCACTGTTTCGCGGTGAATTTAAGGCTGAGCAAGCGATACCTACCGACTCAATGCGCTGAGGACCGGAAGAGGTAGTGGAGGTCTTGGTGGAGGACTGTCTCTGAGCTACGGTGTCAGCAAGGGCATATCGGAGAGTCGACATGTTGTAAGGACAGTGAGGAGCTTGTGAGGGAGAGATTGTGAAGAGTTGCGCTGGCGATGATCAAGATTGCCGCCATGCCGGGGTCGATCTCCTTGAGACTTGTATAGCAAGCCGGTGACTTCTTTCGTTGCTCGTTGTGTTGCTTCTCTGGCATTCTGCGGAGTACACGGACGACTGCAGTGCAGCTGCGAGGATGAAGCTTTGAAGTTTCACTAGCACTGACGATAACCAGAACTTTCGCTTGCTTGATTAGAAGTTGATCTTGCTGGAGCTTTCTTCGCTTCCTGATACATTCTCTCATTTTTCATCCACATCCTTGTGGCCCGGTGCCCCGGAAATCGTTACCTTCAAATCCGCGAATGCTAATACGTCGCGTAATTGAGCGAGCGCAGAATGAAAGAAATTGCTTGTTGATGCCGTGTGTGCCGTGCCCAGATTGACAGCTCCCGGACCGACTGTTCCTGAACAACTCTCCTTCATCACCTCAGGTCGTCTTCATCCAGTTTCATTTTGAATCTTATCACTGTCGGTTCCTCTCCATTCTTAATGGAATAGCATTACAGCAGCCCCAACAAGTCCTTTGGCCAGAGCCATCGGCGATTACCTGTATGTCAGCCTCGTTTTTCTGAATGCCTCTTTCTCAAATTCTGATTAAGGATTATCAGGCCAGAACCCCAATTTGTTTCGTACCGGACTGCTTTCCATTTCTCAATATAGTTCTCAGTTTCAAACGTTCAAAAGTTCAAGCTTTCAAGCTTTCAAGGTCGAGATAGCTAGCATTTGACCACGAGGTCGTGAAGAGGAGAGAATTCTCGGGAGTAGTAGCGGGCTGGATTTGCGACTTGTGGGTGGGATTAAGAAAGCGTAGTGAGTCTGTCGCTGCATTTCAGTTTCTAATGGCATATAATTATTCATTGGTAGGAGCGCCGCATGTATCTACAATGTCAGAACTTCAGTAGCTGTTGGAGACATCGCACCTGTTATCAATCGCGCTTCCTGCCGCTGAACGGAAACCAGGCGTCGTATTTTCACTATCTTCTTTCCCTAAGTTCGAGTATGTGGGACCAGCGCCACATTCACCGCATACACCATTCGCGGCAGCACCTGCAAAACTGTCGGATATGGCTTGATGCCATCCCGCTTTCAATTTTCACTAATCACTATTTGCTCGCCTTGCACTAACCTAATATTAACCCATATCCTCTTTGACAATTATATTAGCACGTTGCTCGTTGTGCTCATCGGTTCCGTCCGCTCTCGTTGATGGTGTCGTTGTTAGGTGTACCACTCAATACGTCGATCAACTCGGAACCTCGGATTCAACCAACGGTCGATCTATCGTAGGCAAAATGGAGACCAAGCTCAACAACGCGGCTCGGTAAGTCAAAGCTAGCTTATTCACGCGTTGGATGTGTTTCTTAGCGTGGAGCAGTACACTCGAGGACTTTGACTGGACGGTCCCGGTCATCTACTATTGCTTCTGAAGACAAACATTCCGATGATCCCTCTACCTCCTTTCTCGCATGCAACTCTGCATGCCCCGACACTACCGTCGTAATTTCTTGACCCACATCCAAAACCAAATTACCAAACGTTCGCTCCCTTTGCTTATCTTCGACGTTCTTGCTTCCGCTGGTCTCTCCCCTAGCGGGACACCCAGCTCATCCTCATACACTTCCACTTCCATTCCCATCGCCACATCAACCCCTCATTCGCCTTCCATCATCGCCACTGACAACGCACCCAACCTTCTTTCAGCTTACAACGCCGTACTAGCTCTCAAAAATTTCTGAGATGTACATATCATTATCATAGCACGCTACACCATAGGTCCTGCTACTCATACGAGGCGTTCTCACCTGCGCAGGACGGCCATCAGAGACATAAACCAACTTGGGGATATCCGTCCTGGCGGTACCTCTACCTCTCCTCTTCCTTCCTTTCTTGTTGCAGCTGTACATGCCTTGAACTTCGTAATGTACCTCCGAAACTAAAACACTAACTTATCAGTGCACCCCTTTGATGTGCTTGCTTCCACTCCTCTTCCCTACCTCTCCCCACTCTGCTAACGCGCACAGCTCCTCCTCAACCGCTTCCACTCCCACTTCTACATCGAATCTCAGCGGCGACTCCCCTCTATCTCTATCCTCCTTATACCTGTCCCCCATGGTCCCCAAAATCCCCAGCATCCCGACGATGCCCTTGCTCTTCTCTAAATGTATAACGCCGCAGTCCTAGTGCTCAAAAAGCTACGAGATTCACATATTGTTATTGTTACGCGGTATATTATCACTCCTACTGCGAGGGCCATACGTGCTGAGGTCCCTGCGCAGGAGGATTGGATCATGAGGGTGTGGGTGTGGAAGCGAAGCCTTGAACAAAAGCTGAAGGCAGCCTGCCAGCCACTTGCTGTACTTACGAGCCGAGTATCATAATTTCATTATGAAACGGAAGTTCCGTTGAGGGATCTGATTGTTGGTGTTTCGGATCCAACGTCCCTGGATATTGAAAATTCTTGTTTCGACAATACCAGACGATACCTCTTGGTGAGTTACTTATCTACTTTGTAGACCTTCAGGCTTCTCTATTCGATAGAGGTCTCCTTAATCTCGTTCCCAGATGCATACGACGCGGACCGCTCTGCCGCGATAAATACAGACATAAACAATCTGCCAAACACAAAACAAACATCAGAGCTGCGTCGTAGACATCTGGTGCATTCTGATCGTAAGGGGGCCGAGCACAACATAGCCACAGTGACATACCTGTGACATATACCTGCCCCGTCCTCTTCCAACGTATTCAGAGGTAAAATTGAAGGTAAAATGGTGATAAAACATTTGTTTTTGGTAATAAAAAGAAGTAAGTCCAAGTCTACCAAGAATAATGTTCATTCTGAGTTGTGGTGACTGGTCAGTGGCAGATAGCTTTTGTGGCCATTTTGTGGCAGTTTGAGCCTTTTGTTAAGCTTTCTCATAGTATCTATTATGGTTCTCTATGCAAGAATGCATAGTAATCTTTAAAGGAAGCTACACACGGCCACTGCCAGTCCAAGTCGCAAGACTTCGAGTTTCTTATTCATTGAGGCGCAAGCTGCTGGGCGTCAAACCTGTCACGCTAAGGTGGCTATGTACTGCTCGGCCCCCTTACGATCAGAATGCACCAGATGTTTAGGAAACGCTCGGTTGTTTGTTTGTTTGTTTGTTCGATGTTTATGTCTGTATTTATTGTGTAGCGGTCCGCGTTTCCGTACATCTGGGTACGAGATTAAGGTCTCCTAGCCTAAGGTCTACTCCTTTACATAAGAACATCAGAACTTGGACTTGACTGATTTTTCACCTTTTCCGTGATCAAAGCACGTTCCCGAAGATTATTGGAAATACATAAAAAGGGTCGTTTACTTAGGAGGAGCTAGGAGCTGCTAGGAGGAGCTAAGTAGGACAGCCAAGTGGCCGCCGTCGGCTAGTAGGAGCTAGCTAGTAGCGGGTCACAAGTACCCTCATAGCTATTTGTATAAAAGATAATGTCGAGTTCGATTTTCGGTATCAGGCTGGTCCTGCAACGACGCTACTTTCCTTTTATCATCACCCTGTTGCTGTGCAATTTCTTTTTATTGTTGTTCATTGCCTGCGCAGTATGCGCTTCCCATCTTTCACTCTATCACTCTTCGCACTCTCGACTGTTCTGCCCACCATATATGCAGCCCCTTGCCAGTATGGAGATTGTTCGCTGCAACGCCGTGCCGCCACTTCCCTCATCGGGACCACCCTCACCATCGAAGGCAAAGGGGCAGTCATTGGTCCTCAAATTACAGACAAGGAGAATAAGTGGCGCCCCGTATATCACCTAGGTCAACTCGATTCCGCGTTTTCTTCATTGAGACTTTACTAACAGTTTACTTCAATCACTTTTAGCTTCATGGGACAATGAGAAGAAGGAAGCGGATAAGCCTGGTTACATCTTAAAACTATTCCTATGGGCGCCTGAAGATTCAAAATTGCGAAGAGAGATAGAGGCTCTCAGGCTCGTGGGTCAACTTGTTAAAGCAGGTCAAGTTGTTGTAGAAAATCAGAAGAAAAATGCAATCGTGATGCATGAGGCACCAGGGAAGACAATGAAACAATTACGGGAGGACCACCCAAAAGAGATTGTGAAGATAATGAAACGATGGATACCCGCAATTGCGGCCAAGGCTGCTCATTTTGCTAAGCAAGGGCTAAGTCATCAGTGAGCAACTTAATTCCCCTGCGATTTTGTTGGATTTTGTTAAATTTTGTCGCTCTAGTGATCTGAACGAAGGCAATGTGAGTAACTCATAGAGCTTGCTCACTTGAAGCTAACTGTGGCCAAGATTTTCATAAGTATGAACAAGAATACAGCAGAAGACTTCCTTCCCTCGACTGGAGTCACCCCGGCTGACATGATGAGCCGAGTCACCCTGATTGACTGGGGGTACTATGACAGACCTGGCGAAAAAGTACGTCTACATTATAACTTTTAACTCTTCAAGTTTAATGCTTTTCCGCCCTACAGGGCTTCACGGATGATTCTAAAGAATTTGAGAGAAGAATGGGAGCAGATTGGGGCCTGATGGAATGGAGCCAGAGGAATGGACCCACGGAAGCCTGGCTGGGGATATAAAAAAAACATTGAGTCTACAAGAGCGTCTACTGCAATCCCAAGTCTAATCACCAAGCCTAATAATACTGTCACATCTTGATCTCTTCGTAAAGTCTGCCCCTCTTTGCAAAATATATTTTTGTAAAATCACTTATCAATGTGCCCTACTTTGCTCATGTAATATACATAGATATAGGGAAGCGTTGGTCGACTAATTATACCTTGACGCGAATGAGTAGGATGTGTTGATATCATGCGAGTAGGTGATTGACATGGAAGGGCCTTACTCGCAAATAGCTCCCTATACCCATAACCCCGTTGCTCAAATCTGAGGTTATACTCCGGCTGGCTCATGGTGTTAGCATGGTGTCCGCGCATAGATAATGCACTTCTACATCCATTCTCCAGTGCCCACCTCAGCCCTTGAAATTCGCATTCCTTCACCGATCACGCTTCCCCTCCTGCAAACCCTTCACAAACTACAACATCCCTCATTATCAACCCACTCCGACAACCTCTGATATTTCAGTAGCAGTGTGATACAATAATATTAGTGAGAAGCGATACTTATCTTGTGCGTGTTACGTCCTGTACAGTTGGGATATCGCGATCCAGCGACACCCTCGCATTTCAGGACCATAGATCGACAAAATCCACGAGTCTTGACTCCGACCACGTTTGCATCCACACCATGTAAATCCCAATTTTACCTCACTCGGGAGCTCGGGAGCTCAATGACGTTGGCAGGAATAAAGCTTAACAGACAGGGAGATTCTCTTAATATAGTGCGTGCCGGCTGTATTCTCGCTGCCATATGCTCTGGCACAATTCAGGCATATAGGAGAGTAGGAAACCAAAAACAAACTAGAATAAAAAGATGGAAGGTAGGAAAAAGGACTACGAGCCTTGTCATCGTCTTTGAGCATCTCCCAAAAGCCCCCCAGCATGTGGTGAAACTATTTGAGAAGGAGGGGTGGGGTAATGGGGGAGCCAAGGTTCCACTGTTTCGTACTGACCTTACTGCGCAGGTGATACCGAGCATTGGCAACGAGCACTGGAAGAGGTGGAAGACTGTGTCTGAGTTACAGTGACAGCATGGACATAGCAGAGAGTCGGCACGTTTGATAGTATATAGGTTTTTCTGACGCAGAATAGGCCCAGTCCGAAGCTGTGTAAGGACAGCGAGGAGCTTGCCAGATAGCTTCCAATAGTAGGTTACTGTAGCGCCGGATTGATCTCCTTGAAACTTGTGTAGCGAGGTGACTTCATCCATTGCTCGCTGCGTTGCTTTGCTAGCTCTCTGCGGAATATGAGGACGACTGCAGCGCGGCTATGAGGATAAAGTTCCTCTGACAATAAGTATTCTGTTGCTCGCTCTCCTGCCGCAGCTTTCTTCCGATTCGCTTCCTAATCCACTCTCTTGTTTTCCGTCTACACCTTCATGGCCAGGCACCTAGGGAGTTGCTACCTCTAAATCCGGGAATGCTACGTCGTGTAATTGAGTGAGTGTGAAGTGAAAGAAGTCGAGAATGCGGTTGCCGGGTTGCCGTTATTGCCGAGGTGCAGTTTCCCGACAACTCTCGGACCGGCGGTTCAACTTGACTTCAACCAGCATGCCAGCCAACAGCGTGCCCGAGTCTGGATCTTATCGTTGTTCTCCATTCTTAACTAGCATTGCAGCAGCCTAAACGTGTCCTTTGTAACCAGCTGCCGAGCCCTTTTTCTCATCCAAATGATTATCAGGCCAGGATCGTACCGGACTGCCTCTGTTTCTCGATAGCTTTTGGCTTCAAGCCGTATGCGTAATATTCCATGAGGTCATGAAGGTGCCGGGGTCGCAGGAGTAGCGGGCTGATTTGGGACTCGTTTAGAGTGGGTATTCAGAAAGCATGGTAAGCCTTGTCGCCGCTCGTTGTCGTACCTTTCGACTCGCATATATATCTAGAATCTCAGTAGCCGTTGAAATTTGAACTGTTGACGTTGTGCACCTGTTGTCAATCGTGCTTCCTGCCGCTGAACGGAAACGAGGCATCGTGTTATTGCCATCTTCTTTCCCTCTGTCCGAGTACATGGGACAAGCGCCACATTCACCGCATAGACCATTTGCGGCGGCACTTTGGACCTGTAAAGCTCTCGGATAGCTTTCATTATTTGCCTGCCTCAAAAAAATGCACTAGCCTAATAGCAATGCTAACCCGTATCCTCTATTGACAATCACAGGATGTTCCTCCTTGTTCTCATCTGTGTCCGTCCGCTCTCGTTGATGCTATCGCCGTTAGGCATACCTCTCCATACCTCAACCAACTCGGAGCCTCAGATTCAACCAGTGGTTGAGGTATCATTGGCGAAATGGAGACATGGCTGTTGACTGTGATCCACAGGTGTTTTACGAGTATATCCGCCCTTGCAATCTTTATGAGGGCAAAAGGAGATGGATGAGAGTCTAGAGGAACCTACAGAGCTTTCTGGTCCCTTGGCGGGTCAAAGCTCGCTTATTCACGCGTTGAATGTGTTTCTTGGCGTGGAGCAGTATTCGCATTCAAGGACCTCAACTGGATGGTCCCGGTCATCTACTACCGCTTCTGAATACGAACGCTCTGATGATACCTCTTCTTCCTTTCCTTCTCGCACACAACTCTACATGCCCTAGCTACACATGCCCTAGCACCAACGTAACGTCTTAACTCACCTCCAAAACACCGAATGTGCTCTCGAGTCTCCGTGCACTCGTCTTAAGTTTGACACCCTTGCCTCCGCTGGTCTCTCTCCTAGCGGAACACCAGTTCATCCACTGCTACTTCCACTTCCACCTTCACTCCCATCACCACATCATTCAATCCCCCATTATCCTCGTCTTCCATCGTCGCTGGCGCCACTGACGACGCCCTCCTCTTCTCTCAGCGTACAACGCCGCTGCCCTAGCGCTCAAAAAACTCCGAGACTCTCATATTGTTATCGTAACGCGGTATATTACTGCTCCTGCTGCAAGGGCAAGGCGTGTGCAGTCTACCGCAAGGGATACTCCTGCTGCCCGTGCGAGGGCACCTGTGCAGGAGGATCATCAGACTCGCACGGAAGCCTGAAGCCTGAGGCCGAACCTAAAAGGCAGCGTCGGGACTGAGCTCACTCAATTTTCAAAAGCCGTTAGGGATGAGACAAAAGACGCTGTTATTAATTCTTCTTTGAAGTTTGTACAGTAGGCGTTGTATGTGTTGTAAGCTGGGGGTTGCAAGGTGAAAGGAGGTGGTTATTTAGATTTACAGTCTAATGGGTTCGACGAACTCATTCCTATTCTTAATTACTTGAAATACATACGTAGTAGAGCCCAGCGGAGCTGCAGAAGCAGCTAAAATCGTGTGTATTAGATGTGGTACATAATACTTTCTGCTGAGTATACCGAGCATGAACCGATCTTTCGGGGGTCCAGATTTATGGCTGGAAGGCGATGCTGTCAGGATTTATTTAAAATTCCTCTTTGACCCTAAGTCCTAATTTACCTGAGCGCGTTTGAAACTGTGTTGTTACCATTTTTGAGGCTGAGGGATTTTATAGTTGCTTCTTTCGCGTCTTTTTTGTGAACCCTCATTCCAGTAAGTTGCAACCTGTTACAATCACAACTACTTCTTATTGAAGCCCATTGGAGCGTGTTCCCGACAATTGGAAAATGCATGCAAGGGTCGTTCAAAGCGACAAGGGCCAGCAGTAAGCGGCTAATGGAATCTTGATCACAGGTTCCGTCACCCCTCATAGCTATATCATATAAAAGATGGGTGTCAACCTACATTTTCGGTATCGGGCTGGTCCTGCAACGACACTAATTTCCTTTTATCACCATCTCATTGCTCTTTTATCATTGTTCATCAAGTTATGCGCTTCCTATCTATCGCTCTATCGCTCTTTGTACTCTCAACTGTCCTGCCTACCATATATGCAGCCCCTTGCCAGAAAGAGGGTTGCTCACTGCACCATGCTACCCATATCCCCGCTGGCACTACCCTCACCATTGACAGCAAGGTTGCAGTCATTGGTGCTCAACTTACGACTCCCGCCGATGATAAACTATGTACTGTGTATCGACTAGGTCAACTCAGTTCTGCATTGTTCACTGAGTCTTTACTAACTCCTTCAATAAATTTTAGCTTCTTGGGACGGTAAAAAGAACCCTACACCTGGTTACGTTGTAAAGATATTCGATCTGAAGTCTATTACCAAAGAGGAGATAGAGGGTCTCAAGCGCGTGGGTCAATATATTGCAGTGGATGAGAAGCAGAAAGCTCTCGTGATGCGCGAGGCACAAGGTGAAACGCTGGACAAGCTATTGGCCAAACACCGAATTTTAGATAAGGAGTTACATGAAAAATGGATACCCAAAATTGCGGCTGAGGCTGCTCATATTGCCAAACACTGTGGGATATACCATTCGTGAGTATCTCAACCCACCAATTGTTTACATTTCCCTATCTTAGTGAATTTCCTTATATTTTGTTGGTCTAGTGATCTGAACGATGGTAATGTGAGTACTTGCAGAGTTTCACCAGCTCAAAGCTAATTTTCGTCAAGATTGTCATAGATATGAAGACAGAAAAAGTCACCCTAATTGACTGGGAGTACTATATCAAAGACGGGGACAAAGTATGTGTAACTACAACTTTTTTGACTTTTCAAGTTTTTTCAGGTTTAAGTAATACCTTTCTGCTCTACAGGGATTCATGTCTGATGTCGAGGATATCAAGGAGTATTTGGCAAGCTAATGATATGAGAGAATCATGGAGTCTGAAAGATATTTTGATCATTTCATAACGTCCTTACAAAATTTATTTTTCATAAATTCAATGCAACCTTACTATAAGACCCCTTCACTCATGTATATATACATAGATATAGAGAAGTGTTAATTGACCGATTGTACCTTGACTTGATAGCATGCAGGCAGGGTGATGACAGGGAAGGACTTAGTACTCACAAACATGTAGCTCTCGATCCGAGTCTTCAGACCCACATATCCCCAATAAGTATATCCCTTGCTCAAATTTGAGGCTCTACTTTGGCGGGCTCCAGTTAGTGTTGAAAAGACAGATTGAAGACAAAAGGAGCAGATAAAAGGCGCCAACTTTCTGCACCAAGTTTTTAATTGCTTATTCGGGATTCGGAATCCGGATGAGTAGAGCATCGGGCAAGGCATCTGGAGAAGCTTGTACAAGTAGTAAAACTGTAGAAGTTATCCTCAAAGTCAGACTATCAGCTTGAAGACAATAATTGCTATAGCAGATGATAGTCGGTCCTGGTACTATGTTCATTTCCGGCGAGTGTCAATCATAGTCCAGGTACTAGTAGTATAATAAGTAGTTTCATCTAACCTCGTCGTACGTGTAGGTTTATCTGGGTACTACAGAACTCTATATTATTGAGTTAAGAGGGCTGTTATTTTTTACCCAGTGCTCCAGACATAAAAATAACCGTCGCAATACCCTAGTAGGAACCGTATGAATTGTTTAGTATGATTGTCCTGGCGAGGCTCTCTTCAGAGTCCTCACCACAATGATGTCGAATATCTGTATACACTGCAGGCAAGACATAGTGAAGGAAAAAATTCACTACCTTACCTCTTGCCTCACAATGCACTACCAGAAATAGTAGAACAGTATACTGATACACAAAATACACAATGATGTTATGACAAATTGGTTCTGAGTCAAGGGCCACACAGCTATTGTCTGCAAAAACCCATAGTTTTCTGACTCTGGAAGCTGCATTGCGTGTTTCTCATGCTGATAACTTGTACCCCTTGGCCCAGAGGACAAATTCACAACAGGAGTTGCCGTACATAAACTTATACCTGATTAAGCAGTGGTTGAGCCGAAGAAGACACTCTGTTATATTACTGCTACTTACCTGGTTCAAGGGGTTGATTTAATATTGTAGTCTGGTTGATGATATGAGCCGAATTGAACTGGCTGTTATGTACCTCAAAGTCAGAGGCAAACGAAAAGGCACTGGAAATAGGAAATGGTTAGGTGTACACAACAACTTGAAAGAAGCTGGATTACCCGAAATTTGCTTGGTCCGGATTGTGTGTGGCAGAGGCAGGAGCGGTAATGGGAGTCTGTGGTAGGTTCCAGCGTATAGCAGGTGCTTCAGGGGGATTTTGCGGTTGTGATTGTATATCTTCGCTAACACAAGTCAAGGTGAGATCAACATCAACAGGACTGGGTAGAGGGAGAGCAGCTTTGTCTGCTACATCATCAACTCGGAATGGTAACTCTGTGTTTGACTTCTCGTGAATCACCGGGGCTTTGGGATCCTGTAGTTGTAATTGTTCATCCTGACTGCCATGAGCCTCGGTGAGATCAACAACAGGAGGTAGAGGGAGAGTGTCCTGTTCATCAAATAATTCCTCTTCCAAATTCTCCTCAGGAATCACAGGTAAGATGAGCTGTGGTGGTTCATCCTCAGACGTTGGGGTGAGATCAGCGCCAGGAGCTGGAGGTAGAGTAGTATCAAGCGATTCTATGACTGGGACCTCTGCATCAATGGCGGGGGCGCTCTCCCACTCCTGACCTAGCTCTATACGTATTCTAACACACTTGTATATATCATCGCTCTCACCCCGATAACTCTCACCCAACTGTAGCAGGTCTCCATCCTTGAGTTGGTACGGATGCGAGGGAGATTCTAGGCGGATGCCATTGAGAAAAGTACCTGTAGACGACTTTGTGTCGCGGATGAAGAGTTTTGGTGCGGCGGCACCTAGAGCTGATGGTGGGCCAGCCTCGACCCATAGTTCTGCATGAGCGCGACTGACAACTATGCTTTCAAAAGTCAATTTGAACAAACGGGGATCGTTGTTAATGACTCCACTGCCATTTAAAAGATCTCCCATGAAGCGGCCTATTTGTAGAGCTGGGTCGCCAACATGCATATCGCGAGTGATAGCATCGAATTGTAGCGAACGACGGGGTTCAGGATCGGAAACGAGACGAAGACGGAATGGGCCAGAGGTAGAGGATGGAGCGGGTGGAGTGGTGGGATGAGTTCCTGCCAAACGCCGTCGTCTAAGCATTGAAGGAAGTCCTGGAGGAAACCCAATTCCCAGGTTAGCTGCATCCCGGTTGATGGTTGCAGGAATATTGGTGGGAGCGTTCGTGGCACCCCCCGAAGATCTGCCTTGAGGAAGTAGACGAGGTCGCGTGAGTTTATTCTGTGATGAGGTTGTGCGAGTCTATTTTGTGGTGGCTCTCGATGAAGAGGGTCACTTGGGGGGTTGGATGTTGCAGAATTTACTGGTTTTCCTCTGGGAAACAAGCCAAGAATCGTTGAGCGTGAGGGAGGAGATTCCATTCCTGCGGGTGGAGCCTTGGCTGGGCCCATGATTCTAGCTGGATAATTAGAACAGTTGAATGTTTCAATCATGGATAAGTTGCGCACCTATTCTACTTCAATGCTAGACCCAGAATTGTCACCTTTGAGTTTTCTTTTTTCATACGAGTCTCACCCTATACTAGTTGAGAATGCTCGATGACTCTGTCTGCAATTCTCGGGTTTACTTGCCAAAGTTCTGCCTGATTGTGAGAGATATCTCAAATGGGATACTGTTCATTCGAGTATCAGAAAGCCAAACGGCGAAGTATTGTGATTTGTTTCTCGTTGCAGATAAATAAGCGGGGGAAAGGTCAAAAGGTCAAACTGCTAGGATACCAGTGTTATCGTCGTAGAGATAGCTGTAGAGTTTTAGGGTCAGATGACGGGCACCATCAAAACACAAAAATGCATGTGGTCAGCTGCACAGGCGTCTAAAGCTATGAAGAAGCTCGAGTGAGGCTTCGAGGAAGGAAGGAAGGAAGAATTTATTACACGGCATGGTCCAAGTGCTGAACGCCGGAACCATTGGGAGAGGAGTGGACGAGCTCGCAACTAAGGTGCTGTAGATCCACCCGCCTCATCAATGGCTAGATAATATATATATATGTGGCGTACATTGAAGGCTATTTATGTATGTGACAACTACTTTGGGCTTATGGTAAGGTGTGAATAACTTATCGGCGGTATTGGCTAGGGATGAGCATAGGAGTTGCATTGAAGAACTTGGTTAATTCAAATGCCCATTTAGCAAGAATTGGGAAGGTCAAGCGACAGGAGGCAATGTATGCCAAATAATGGTGAAGGTCCATGGTATTGCATAGGGGAATGGCATTTGGTTGGATTGTGTAAAACTTGGCCAGGAAGGAGGCGTGCATATTGATAATGGGTGGATGTAAGCATTCGAGCATAGCATGCTCAGGTGTTTCAACTTTACATTTGCAGAATCGGCATAAGCGTTCATTGTGAGGGACAGGAACATGGTGATTGTCTGCCCATGTAAGTCGTACTACAGCTAGTGAGTGATCTCCTGCTAAAATTCTTGTGAGAGCTTTACGGTGTTGGGCATTATAGACATCGGCAAGGTATTGACGCCGGCACATTGTGTGATATTTAACAAGGCCATTCTCCTGTGGCTCCTTGCGAAGGCATAGTAGGTAAGAGCGTTTTTCCACTCTGAATAATTCATTTTGAACCCATTGAGATGCGGCGCTGAAGATGGATTTAGAGTAGTCACCTAACGATTCAGCCGATGTGGCAGTGAGGAGGTGGTTGGCATTGGGAAAGGTTAAGTGAGGGCATAAGTTTGATTTTACCTCTATGAGGTCACTGAACCATGAAGGTTTATTGCATAGATGCAAGTTAATGCTGTCATTGAGGGCAGTCCTTGCCAGGCAGTCCAATGGACGAGTGAGCAGGTAGTCAAGAAAGCGAACTTGTAAGAGGAATCTGCGGTGTTTTAGAGGCATTATACCTGTTTCAGCAAATATTGCCGCAATGATGGAGGTTTTGGATAGCCCTAGTAGTCGTCTGTAGAAAGACTTCTGTACATCATATATAACATCAGATGAGGAATTGCAGGTGTCAATTGTAACCTCACATCCATATGTTAAGTGTGGGTCAACACATCCCATGTAGAGGGTGGTTGCTTCATGCACAGGGAGAGCGCCAATCATGGACTCAATGTGAAGTACAGCATGGGCAAACTTACACAAGTTTTTGGCAGTTTTGTCTCCCGGAGAGATTACGCAAGACAATAGTCCATAGATGGTAGTTGATCCTATTTTAGCACGGTGCTACATACTAAGTACTTAGTACTTAGTCTCTAAGAATTATCTGGATACATGATTGGGTCAAGGGATCACAGCATCCTAGTAATTAGAAATGACAAGGCCAAATTTATAGCTATATACGTGTTTTTATATGGGTGGATTGAGCATTACGACGAGTTGACGACAAGTGCTTCACAGGGCCTTGACCTTGTAGAAACAGCGGTCAGTCAACACAAGGTCGACAGCATACTCACCTTAGAGTGTAAGGGTGTTTACAGGAGTTAAGAGTGCTTGTTGAGAGCAGAACAAGTGTCCAGACGAATAGTAGGATTCTTGGTTATTGTTACAGGAAAATATCTACAGTATTTATACTACAGAATATAATAAACCCTATAACAATGTATGAGTCTACTTGAGTCGTACTGCTAAACATAGTGCATATACATGTGCATAATGTACCCTAGAAGATGGAGTCCGTATGGTAATTCTATAGGTATTGTTCATAGGTACTGCAAGGCAGCGTACAAGCTATGTATCATAAGACTAATAGCGAATGGCATAATTGACTACATCTATACGAACTTGCGTAGAGGCTGCGTCTAGTGTTTGAGGGTGAGTTTCAACATAGCATATATCGACAGTTCATCGATCGTATAGCAAGTGCGTCTAGTCGACTCACATCACTGATTAGATACGACTCATAAGCGGTAATCTAGTTTCAACACTCCCCCTCGCTAAGAATTGTAGCTAAGAAGTATAATTTTTATCGACTTTAAACGGCATTATAGTTTATAGACATATTGCACAGTCTATAGCGAATCAATTAAAGAGAATTCCAAGACTGTTGCGGAATTTCTGAAATTTGACAAGTGCAAGATTCTTCGTGAGAAGATCTGCAACATTATCATCAGTAGGAACATAGAAGAGTTCTATTTCTTTTGATTCAATGCGTTCTCTGATATAATGATATCGTATATCAATATGCTTGGTTCTTCTTTCTTGTACAGGATTAGATCCCAGAAAGATTGATCCTTGATTATCACCACATAAGGGCAATACAGCGATAGTAATTCCAATCTCAGAAAAGAGAGACTTGAGCCACATAAGTTGTCTACACGAATCAGATAAAGCCATGTATTCAGCTTCAGTCAATGAAAGAGCAACTGTTTTCTGTTTGTGAGAAGTCCAGCAGATTGGACCTGTGGCAAGTTTGATAATCATCCCAGTATGGGATTTTCGATCATCTGGATCTGACGCCCAGTCAGAATCACAATAGGCTAAGAAGCCATGGTCAGATCTACCATCAAAGACAAGTACGTAAGTAGAAGTCCCAATTAAGTAGCGCACAATGTAAAGTGCTTTGGCCAGGTGGTCTGGGTTTGGATTCGCCGAATACTGTGAGAGTTTTATAACGGAATAAGCAATGTCGGGTCGGGTGCCTAGCATCAGATACAATAAAGATCCAATTACGCTTTGGAAGCGTTGTCTAAGTTTGGCATCTACACAACCAGTGTTTGCACGAGGAACCCAGGATGAAGGTAATGGGGTTGGGGTAGCTTTGGCATTAGTCAGTCCAAAACGTTCTATGACCTTTCGAAGATAAGGTTGTTGGTCAAGTGTTAAGACACGTTTGGAATGATCCCGTGTAATCCGCATTCCAAGGAACTCAGTTGGTTCTCCTAGATCACGACATTCCCATAATTTCATAAACTCATTTTTCTTTTTAAGAACAAGATCTTTGTCCTTGCCAAGAAAGAGTGCGTCATCAACATAGATGATGGCAGTTACGGTTTTGCCATTTGATTTAAAGACGTATACACCAGCATCTGAAGAGCAGCGCTTAAATCCCAATTTTCCCATGGAGGTGTTACATTCCTTCCACCAGGATAAGCTAGCTTGTTTCAGTCCGTATAATGCACGATGTAACCGCCATACTTTTGGTGTGCCTTCTTTAATGAAGTCTTTAGGTTGTTCCATGTAGATCTCTTCATCTAGCTTGCCATAAAGGAAAGCCTGTTTGACGTCAAGAGCCTGGATTTCCCAGTCCTCTAATGCGGCTAAAGCTAGGAGAGTTCGTACAGTTTCAAACCGGGCGACCGGTGAGAACAACTCATTATAATCCACACCTTCTACTTGTGAAAAACCTTTTGCTACGAGTCGGGCTTTATAGCGACCGTCAGATTTTTTAGTAAAAACCCATCGACAACGGATAGGTTTGCGACCTTTTGGTAGATCAACTACTTCAAAGACATTTCGTTTCTTCAAACCATCGATCTCATCTTTGCATGCTTGATCCCATTTCTTTCTTTCAGCAGATGGTAAATGACGATATGATGTTGGAGAAATCCAATTATCAGGATTATTCCTAGCGGCTTCGTGTTTAGCCGGTATCATTTCACTGTCAAGATCTGTGATAAAAGATGATTCTTCTAGAGAATCAGAGATTGCTTGCGAAAGAAGGTATTTTTGTAATTCAACTCCCCCTTCCTGAGCTAGTTTAGTCAGAAGTGCTTCCTCTTCTATGTCAGAATCCGGAGTAGCGCCGGGAGGTGGCGGTGTGACCATACGGTCATCAGGATTCAATGGACGTGGTGGTGGAACCGGTGGTGGAACTTGATCAGGAACTATATTGCGAGCAGGCACAAGTCCACGTCTAGCGTGTCCAAAGCGCTCAGCACGTTCTTCACGATCAGCTTGTCGGCTCCAAGTGCCAGGCGTGGGTATCATGCCAGGGCGCAAGGGTGCACGGCGTTCTCTAGTGGGGTTCACACGTTTCCATGCTTCAACGTCTTCAGGACGGTAGCTGAATGGATTAGGATCGGGAGCAGGTGGTGAAGGGTCTCTTGCTTGAGGTGGAGGGGTGGGTGATCGAGATGGTACCGGAGGATTGGGATTTGGAGCATCATCATCACCAGGCAGATCTGGATCTGGGCCAGCTGGTGGACTGTGCGGTCCATTATCCGGTTCAGTAAACGGTTGTGGTTGATCTTCCGGGAATTCCGGAACAAATGGAATGTCTGCACCATTACCATTTGAAGGTTGCGAAGGTTTCACAGGCGTGGGGCAACAGGTATAGCGGGTTTTACTCCAGAATCAGATTCGGATTTGCACCGTGGAAACCATTTCTCATAGAAAGTTGCTTGTGCAGCATGCACTACGGAATTATCGCTACGCATGAATAGATATCCTTTGCTTCCTTGGTCATATCCAATGAAAGTCATCGCTTCAGAGTGTGGGGATTGTTTATTTTTTCGCTTGTCAATAGGAATAAAGACATAAGCGCCACAGCCAAAGGTTCTGAAGTACGAGACATCCGGTTTCTTTTTGAGAAAACTTTCAATTGGTGTCTTCCAGTTCAATCGACGGATCGGTGTGCGGTTATACACATGTACTCCTGTGGAATATGAAAATTGCCACCAGGACTCCGGGCAGCATGCATGGTGTCGCATGGCTTCGGATTTTTCCATGAGTGTACGGTTGATACGTTCCGCTCTACCATTCTGTTGATGAACATAAGGTTCGGACATTTGAATATCAATACCCTCAGACTTGAGAAAGGAAGTAAATTCCTTTGAAATAAGTTCTCCCCCTCGATCAATGCGGAAACGCACAAGTTTGCGTCCAGTTTGTTTTTCAGCCCAAGATTTGAAATCCTTGAAGGCTTGAAACGCTTCTGATTTTTGTCGCAGCATGATCGAAGTAGCATGAGAAGAGCAGTCATCCAGCAGAGTGATCACAAATTTAAATTTATGATAAGAGACAGTTGGAATTTCAACCAAATCTGCGTGAATTAAATCCATAGGGTTGGATGCTCGTTTCTCGGACTTAGGATATGCTTTGGAGGCAGCCTTTCCAAGCGCGCAACCTTTGCATGGAGATTCTTTATCTGGTATCGACAACTTAGGTAGTCCGTTGACATTTCCAGGAGCATTGCGTAATACGACATCACCGGGATGTGCAAAACGGTTATGCCAGGTGTTAAAATCATTAGGAGATGATATCATGCCTATCTCAGATTTCACTACATCGGCCTTTAGCCAGTGAATATTATCCCTATCGTTATTGGGATATAAGGTCATGATGGTTGAGTCATCATCTGTCTTACGAATAACTGATTTTTCAACGTTAATAGTTGTGTAACAACCCTGTCGATTTAATAAACCAACAGATAGAAGTCGGTGTGTGCAATGCGGTTGGTAAAACACTGGGTGTAACTTAGTCGTGAGGATTTTTCCTTCGCCGTTGTCATGCCTTATGTAGACTGTTCCGGCACCTTCAATAAAGGTTGACGTACGTTCGTCAGCGGTCTGGACAGGTATCGGATGTGTGAATTTTTTATAAGACACAAAGTCTTGCCGATAAGGGGTAAAATATCCAGATGCACCGGAATCAAGCAGCCATGTGTTAAATATCTGACTAAGGTTCTTATTCACACCATGCACATCATTAGAAACCATTTTATTTAATTTACCCTCGCTAGGAGGTACAGAGTTCAAGAAGCGTGGAGAATGTGATACATAAGGTCCATTTGGACCGTTTGATATTCCAGCCATATTATTGAACATCTGTTGTAATGAGTGCAATTGGTCAGTGAATTTTTCCTTAAGACTATTAAGGGAAGCTTGCCAGAAAATAAGGCGCTCATCTCCAGAGCCATACATTTCCTCGTCAATGTCCATTTCGAGTTTAGTCTGAGGCCAAAGGTGATCAGAGAGATCGACTTCTACTTCCTCGATCTTCATCCTGTCAAGGACGGAGTCGTGGGAGGCTTCACGGAGGAAGCTGTCGTTAATGCGCGAGGCAAGGCAGGTGGCGAAATTAGAGACATTGGAAGTCTCCACTTCAGCCGATTCATGAGCCTTTTCTTTGCCTTTTCCTCCTTTCTTTCCGCGGCGTGTCTTTTTGTCTTTGTCGGAAGAAGAGGACGAGTCGTTGGAAGGTTTGCTTGCCGGGTAAGGCGCTCCCTTCTTGGTGTCCTTCTTCTTTTTCTGATCATTCCAAGAAGACTTGGAGTCAGATTGACGTTTGACGCCGGAGATGCGTGCCGCGAGAGAGGTAGCGTTGGATTGGCGGCGGCGGTACTCGTCCTGAATAATCGGCATGATGTTGGACGGAGTAAGAAGAGTAGCATCTCGAGAAAGGATTGTCATCGCAAGACTATCCCATTGAGTAGGTAAGGCGGCCAAGAGAATCATAGCTTTTACCGGTTCAGGAAGAATGAGACCAGAGCCATCAAGGCGGGAGAAGGTGGAGTTTAAAGATGCTAGGGCAAGAGTAGGGTCGTTTCTTCCGTCGATTTGGAAGTTAATGGCCTCTTTGAAGATGCCAAAAGTGCCGGCAGAGCCGGGTTTGCCGTAGATCTTTTTGATTTCTTCCCAAGTTTCGCTAGATTCAGTTTTTAGGACAGTAGCCCTGATGTCATCAGGAAGTCGGAGGGCAATTAAGCCCATGGCTTGGTCGTCAAGGCTGTCCCAGTCATCAATCTCTTTCTGCCGTTCGGCAGTGGTGGTCTCAACGTCTTCATTGGCCTTGTAAGTGCCAGCAGCGACTTCAGAGGCGCTTGCTTTGCGGAATGTTGGTTTGGGGCGAGGGATCTGTCCACATACAACAGACCAACAACGAGAAGCTCTAAGGAGCGCTGTCATTGAACTGGACCAGGAGGGGTAGTTAGCCCCATTGAGGAGAGGAACACTAGAGAGGTTTGAGAGAGACATGTTTTGATAAGGTTCTAGAAAAAGTAGAGCAACAGTCAGTGACGTGCTTCCACAAGTTATGAACTCAGATCACAACAACAGAGTCAGAAACCCGTGACAAGTGTTTTCAGTGTTGATCGCATATAATTATCCATCCATTTTCCATCCACTGATCCGATCATTCCAATTCGGACTCAGTCACTTAAGTTGATCGGAACACAAATAGGGTAACTGAATGCCAAGAATATGCGTTCAGTCAACGTTCAGATGTGCTTTGCAGCACAATCGAACAGTATCCCTTCAGCATGTGAAGAACTTAAGGCAAGCAGCAGGTAGGTAATGTGTATGTACAATTATTCTACGAAGGCCAAGAACCCAATGATCGTTCGCAGTTTGCCAGCGGATGCACATGAACGCTTTTATGGCTATTATAGCGGTGACCCCAAGTCTACCTGGCAGGGAATAAAACCCTAAAGGGAATGCCATCACAGCAAAGCCCTTAAACAGTTCGTTCGATCATTGGGTGCCTATGTAAATACATGTGTGTGTCAGTGTGCAAAGTCATGTATATTTTTGAACAATGCAGGAATGGAGAGAAATGCGATCCATGAATGTTACCATGTACCATGACCAGCTATGCACAACACGCGAACTTCGTACACTCCAGGAATGAGCGTTGGACGTTCATTGAACACTGTCTAACCAAGTGCAGTAAGCACAATGGAGGGCACAACATGTGTTGAAGCGATCCGGGGCCCATAACCTGTAGAAACAGCGGTCAGTCAACACAAGGTCGACAGCATACTCACCTTAGAGTGTAAGGGTGTTTACAGGAGTTAAGAGTGCTTGTTGAGAGCAGAACAAGTGTCCAGACGAATAGTAGGATTCTTGGTTATTGTTACAGGAAAATATCTACAGTATTTATACTACAGAATATAATAAACCCTATAACAATGTATGAGTCTACTTGAGTCGTACTGCTAAACATAGTGCATATACATGTGCATAATGTACCCTAGAAGATGGAGTCCGTATGGTAATTCTATAGGTATTGTTCATAGGTACTGCAAGGCAGCGTACAAGCTATGTATCATAAGACTAATAGCGAATGGCATAATTGACTACATCTATACGAACCTGCGTAGAGGCTGCATCTAGTGTTTGAGGGTGAGTTTCAACATAGCATATATCGACAGTTCATCGATCGTATAGCAAGTGCGTCTAGTCGACTCACATCACTGATTAGATACGACTCATAAGCGGTAATCTAGTTTCAACAGACCTCAACCCCCAAAATTCACATTCCTCCACTGACCCCCACTTACCATCATCCCTCCTGCAGATTTCTCAAGAACTACAACTCTGTAGTGCTGCTGCAAGGCAAGCGATGATGAAATTCCTCTGGCAATCTTCTTTGCTCCGCTCCGCGCTCTCTCGTTTCCGTCCACATATTTGCGGCCAGGTACCCAGAAAAACTCTACCTTCAAATCCTGGAATACAACGTCGCGTAACTGAGTGAGTGTAGAATGAGGTCGAGGAATTGGATGCCTCGTCAGTTGCCGTTATTGCCGAGGTGCGAAATTGACAGCGGACCGGCTGTTCCTTAGACGCCAAAACCTCAACCAGCTCGTCCTCGTGCCCGAGTCTGGCCCTTCTTATCGCTGTAACGTGTCCTTTGTAACCAGAGCCCTCTTTCTCATCATCACACATCCTGATTAATGATTATCGATTATCAGCAGGATCCCAATTTGCTTTGTACCAGATTGCCTTCTGTTTCTCGATAGTTTTTGCCTTCAAACCGTAGGATCCTATGAGGTCGTGAAGAGGAGAGAAGCGTCGGGATTTCCGGGAGTCGTAGGCTGCGCTTGCAACTCGGTTAGAGAGTGGGTGAGTTCATAAAGCGTGGTAAGTCTTGTTGGCGCTCCCTTTCGATTTACGCACATGCACTAACCATTTGTATCCTCTCTTGAACATTACAGCATGCTGCTCCTTGAGCTCATCGGTGTCCGTGTGCAATCCACCCTTGACGCGCTCTTCGTCGGTGATGCTAGGCCTAAGGCATATCACCAGATACCTCAACCAACCAACTCGGAGCCTCGATTCAACCAACGGTCAAGGCCTTAGATCTTTGGATATATCGAGACAGATGAGAGGCCGGAGAAACCCACGAAGCTTTCTGATCCCTTGGTGGGTTTATTCACGCATTAGATGTGTTCCTTGGTGTATTCGAGACTGTACGGTTGTCTACTGCTACTTCTGAAGACGAGTGTCCTGGCGGCTACCTCTTCCTCCTTCCTTTCGATTCTCGCATGCAACTCTCCATGCCTCGCCACCACCGTAACTTCCCAACTCACCTCCAAAACCAAAACAGAAAATGTTCCCTCCGTGCACTCGTCTTCGACGCCCTTGCACGGTGCACTCGCTCATCTTCAGCCTACAGTTGCCCCCTCTCGAAAAGTTCCGAGACGCTCATATCGTTATCATAGTGCGCTACATCATTGCTCCCGCTACCTGTGCGAGGCGTACGAGAGTCCCTGCGCAGGAGGATCACGAGTCTCGTATGGAGGCTGAGATGTCCTCAGGCCCGCACGGAAGCGGAAGCAGAGCCTCGAACCTAACGTCGAACCTGACGCTCCGCTAAAAGGCAGCGGCGGGACAGAGCTTGCCCAATTCTCGAACGCTGTTTAAGATGGGACAAAGATGCTGTTGTTGGCTCTTTGTAGGTATTGTAGTCCTGGGGTTATATTTGGTTATCTGTATTTACGGTTATCGAGATTTACGGTTACCTAGATGTCTATGCACTAGCGAAGCCAGCGATCGCAGCCCATAATATGGCAACATGCGGATGGCTTACCGGGTACTACCTAGGAGGGGCCAACTGAAAATCGTTTATCGCGTTCTGAATTACGCGATACACTGTCGGGGATTTAAACCCTTCTGAGATCCTGAGTCCCTACTGACTCTCCCAGACTCCCTCGATGCATGCTCTCTTGACTCACGATCAGCTCCCAAGCCGAACGTCGAAGTATGTCAAAGAATGCCTCTTTTACCTACAAGTGCGTGTTATAAACTGTGTTGTACCATTTGGGGGTTGAGGAATTTGATTGTGGTATTGAATAGAAAATACACGCAGATGCTGAAATATGATGCAACACCATAAATCAGATACGACGATACCCTCTTGGTGAGTTATTTATGTATTTCGAGCAAGTACATACTACTTATGTCTTATCGGGCTGGCCCTGCAACGACACTACTATCCCGAGTCCATCGCCAGCTTAATGCGCTTCCTATCTATCGCTCTATCGCTCTTTGCGCTCTTCACTGTGCTGCCTACCATATATGCAGCCCCTTGCCAGTACACAGATTGTTCACCGCAGTGCAGTGCTACTTTCACCATTGATGACAAAGTTGCGGTTACAGGCGCTCAACTTACGCCTCCTACTGATAAACAATGCACCGTATATCGACTAGGTCAACTCGATTCTGCATTTTTGGATCGGGACTTTGCTAACAGACTACTTCGATGGCTTTTAGCTTCATGGGACGGCAAAGAGAACCCTGGTTACGTTATAAAGATATTCAAGCAGAAGCCTTTGACCAAAAATGAGATAGCTGGTCTCAAGCTCGTGGGCCAATTTGTGGCAGTGGATAAGAAGGAGCGAGCTATTGTGATGGTTGAGGCACAAGGTGAAACACTGGGTAAATTATTGAAAGGACAACCAACAAGTGGTGTGGAGTCACTATTGAATCAATGGATACCTAAGATTGCAGCAGAGGCTGCTCGTGTTGCCAACGCCTATGGGATATATCATGGGTGCGTCAAATCCCCACTCTTTTGTGGATTTCCTTACTGTATTTTGTTGTCCTAGTGATCTGCATGATGGCAATGTGAATACTTGTTAGAGTTCGCGAATCTCACAGCTAATTTTGGTCAAGATTGTCATAGAGACAGAAACAGGTAGAGTCACCCTGATTGACTGGGCATACTATTTCATACGTGGCCAGCCGGTACGTGCACATTATCAATCAACTTTTCAACTCTTCGAGTTTAATGCCTTTGGGCTCTACAGGGATTCGAGGATGATGTCACAGTTATTCAGAAGTCATTAAAACTTGACTTGGAGATTCTCTGGCTAGGGATATGAGAGATGTGCCCCTTTTACCCGAGCGCGCGCTATAAACTGCGTCGCACCATTTTGGGACTGCGGGATTTGATTGTGGTATTTCAGATCCAACGTTCCTGGAAGCTGAAAAAATTTCTACTGAGAAGAGAAAATACACGCAGAGATATATGGTGATATACGATGTGACACCAAAATATCGTAAATCAGATACGACGATACCTCTCGGTGAGTTATTTATGTATTTCAAGCAAATATATACTACTTATGTTTATACATACTTATCGGGCTGGTCCTGCAACGACTTTACTATCCTAAGTCCATTGCCATCTTATTGCTGTGCGATTTCTTCTATTTCTGTTCATTGCAGTATGCACTTCCCATCGTTCGCTCTATCGCTCTATGCACTCTCGACTGTGCTGCCTACCATATATGCAGCCCCTTTCCAGCATACATATTTCTCACTGCAGCGCCGTGCTGCCACTACCCTCACCATTGACGGCAACATTGCAGTCATTGGTGCTCAACTTACGCCTCCCGAAAATGAATACTGCCCTGTATATGAACTAGGTCACCTCGATTCTGCATTTTTCATTGAGACTTTGCTAACAGATTACTTCAATCGCTCACTTTTAGATTCATGGAACGGCAAAGAGAACCCTGGCTACGTCATAAAGATATTCAAAAGGAAGCGTTTGAATCAAAAAGAGATAGAGGGTCTCAAGCTCGTGCATCAATTCATTGCAATGGATGAGAAGGAGAAAGCTGTTGTGATGCTTGAGGCGCCAGGTAAAACACTGGCGAAATTATTGGAAGGACACCCAAATGAGAAGGCAGTATGGAAACAATGGATACCTAAGATCGCGGAAGAGGCTGCTCGTATTGCCAAAACCTATGGGGTATATCATACGTGAGCATCCCAATCCCCACTCCTTCAATTTGTAGATTTCCTCATATTCTGTTGTTCTAGTGACCTGAACGCTGGAAATGTGAGTACTTACTTGTAAAGTGCGACCAACTCAAAGCTAAACTTTGATCAAGATTGTCATCGATACAAAAACAGACAAAGTCACTCTGATCGACTGGGAGTACTATCTCAAATCTGACGACCCGGTACGCACCAATCAAAATTTCAACTGCTCAACTCTAATGCTTTTACGCCCTACAGAAGCTCACTGATGCCGCAGTTATTCAGAATTACTTGGAAGAATTCTGGCTAGAAGATTGAGAGAGACGTGGAGTCCGGTGTCGATTTATCCGGCGCATCATCGGGAGGAACGCCTCATCCTACGGTACATTCATTATACTAAGTTTTCCTCTGTTTATCTATGCGTGACTCACAGAAACACTTTTACTCATATACGTAGCCGCTTGATGAGCTCTTCATAGGTGTAGCTATCGCTGTTCAGCGTATCACCAAATGCCTCGACCAACTCGGAGTTACCGATGCCTCTGGTTCAACTAGCAATTGAGGTATCACAAACGATATGGAGAACGAGCTCAAAGCTAACTTGATTGACCTGAGGCTCACCTGGGTTGGCTTGAGTTCATAGGTACTTCTCCTGATGCAAGGGAATTCCAAACACCTGACCAATAATATATAACAAACATATTGAAGTCATCGTCTATGAAGTCTTGCACCAGAAAACAGACAGATAAGTCAACACAGAGGAGCAAATTGAACAGTAGACTGCGGTGAATTGAATAGGTACATTGTGGAAGGTGATGATACAGGGCAGGCCAAAAATACACGTTTCCCGCATACGACCCGAAGTAGGCTGTGGTTTCTCATCAGGTGGTGCTACTCAGTGCTCCCCTTAAGATAGTTAAACGCTGAGCACCGCGCTCCGAAGGCTACTCGATTTTGGCTGATATTAACGACTGGCCGATAGATAAATAATTAAACTTACCCTCAGAAATGTACGAATACAAACAACTGAGGGATAATGAATGATATGTGAAGCATATAAGTAGAGCCACAAAACTGCCGGGGTCAAAGAAAATGGGAAGATAAATAGGATAGGAAGGTAAAAGTAAAGTTCCTCTTCGACGACTGACTAAGATCCATTGTCCCTTCGGAACCTTGCAGACACTCTTACGAAGCCGTTTGGGCGACCCTCTATTGTCGGACTCTAGGACCACTGGGGATGGGCGGCGGGGGTGAGCGAGACAATAGGAGGGTGTCTGGACAGCAGGGAGTTCCGCCACCAGTCGGCCCCCGTATGGTTTCCCTATACGGATATATGCTATACAATTTCCCTTTAGCTTCCTTTGTGTATCACCTTGTATCACCTAAGTTTTACCTTCCTATTCCGTTTAGGCTTCTATTTCTCCGGTAACTGTTTTAGACTGAACCTGTGTAACTGTTGGTATTTTCTCTCAAGCACCCTCAGCGGTTGATACACTTCGTGTACAGCCGAGGATACCGTACTTACTAGTTCTTACATATGTGGCACAAAGGAGCTGGAATTTCTCGCGTTGTACGTTCTGTGAACCCGCAGAGTATGCTACATTGAAGCGCAGTATGCCTAAGCATGCCGTCCCGAATGTTGAGATAAGGGATGTTTCGAGCGTTTCTGATAGCGGCAGCCGCTTGCTAGTCACAGTGGGTCACAGGTACCACCTCTCCTATAGTAGCCATCGTATAAAAGATGGACATGATCTTCGACTTTCGGTATCGGGCTGGGCCTGCAACTACATACGTCCAGACTACATTACTATCCTAAAATCACCACCCCATTGCAGTATGCGCTTCCCATCTCTCACTCTATCACTTTTCGCACTCTCGACTGTTCTGCCTACCATATACGCAGCCCCTTGCCAGCATACAGGTTGCTCACTGCAGCACCGTGCCACCTTCACTATTGACGGCAAAGAGGCAGTTACCGGTGAACAACTGACGTCTCCCACCAATAAAAAATGCACTGTGTATCGCCTAAGTAGGTCAACCCGATTCTGAATTTTTTATTGAAGCGTTGCTAACGAAATACTACCGTAACTTACTACACAGCTAGCCCAATCTATTAAACTGAGTTGAACCCAAAGCCGCTGGTGCGTGGCTTTATTGTTTTGATGCTAAGGGTCAAAGTGAGCAACAGTACTGGGGATCAAATCAGTCCCAGGAAGCAAACGGATCGTCTCTGGGACCAATTGCTGTTACAACGTGATGTGCCTTTCCGATTATTTCCAAATCCTATTCCGCTTGTCCCCGGTTCTTATTCCGAGTGCCCCGATAGTTTGCAGCCAAAAGAATATATATTGTATTGCACACTACTAGCTATGCTATCTGTAGTCGTACTGCACAAACGCTGTGCGGCATATTCATACCAACGATGCAAAGAAGAAAACAGAGTTACCTTGCTTTGATCCACAGGATGAAAAATTAGCGAAAAAACCTACCTCACTTCAAAGGTTGGAAGGGAAGCCTTGAGATATTGAGATACTTGAGTGTCTTGAAGGGTTTGGATATTACTATTTGTAGTCGTTCTCCGAACGTGTTGAATAATTTCTTGAAGCTATCATGACTTGAAGTTGACTTGAAGGACGTTAGTGTTACATATTTGTATCTTGATTCTTGAGCCTGTATGCTTGAGAACTACTTGCTGGCTTGAACACTTGCATGACTCGAATGAATCGAAAGGTGAAGCTTGAAGAAGGCCATGAAAATTCGGAATCGGAATGCAAAGGAGAGGAAGGAAGAAGGACAGAGAAGGACTCATGAAGAAAGCGACGGCGATGAACCAACACGAGCCAACACGTGCAAGCGGTCTCGTGGTCGTTTGGCTTCTGGAATGATGACAGATGAGCGTGGAGGGTTCGTCCCAGGTGCAGCCAAGTGGTCGCTGAAGTGTAAAACTAATAAAATTTGCGTTCTAGTGCTATCTACGCTGTTTGAAGTTTGGGTTAAATTTTTTAAAGAATAGGTCAAAAATAAGATTGATGTGTGGCACTGCGGCCGGCAGATAAACCAAGCGCATCTGAGCGTCTGGCCGTGTACTTAGCTTCCTGGGCTGGTAAAGCAATCGGTAAAGGGGACCCTGGTTACGTCATGAAGATATTCAAAGAGGACCCTTTGACCCAAACTGAGATAGACGGTCTCAAACGCGTGAGACAATATGTCAAAGTGGACGAGAAGGAGAAGGCTATTGTGATGGTTGAGGCACGAGGTAAAACGCTGGAGAAATTATTGAAGGATCACCCAGAAGGTGGTGAGGAGTTGTTGGAACGATGTATACCTAAGATTGCGGCGGAGGCTGCTCGTATTGCCCATACCTATGATATATATCACGGGTGCGTATCTCAACCCCCACTCCGCTGTAGATTTCTTTACATCTTGTTCTTCTAGTGATCTGCACGAAGGCAATGTAAGTACTTGTATAATTTGCCAATCTCAAAGCTAACTCTGGTCAAGATTGTCATAGATACGAAAAGATAAAGAGATCCGAAAACAGGTAGAGATACGATAACAGATAAAATTACCCTAATCGACTGGAACCGCTACTTCCTACGTGGCAGTCCGGTACGTTTATTTACAACTCTTCAACTCTTCAGCTGTGTTTAATGCCTTTGCACTCTACAGAAATTCAAGGAAGATGTCGCGGCTATTCAGAAATACTTGAAGAGTATGGAACATCTCTGGCTGGGGAACATCTATGAATAGGGATATGAGAGAGACATCGAGTCTACATATGTATATCAAGCGATACTTGAGCTTCGATCACTTCGTCCTGTGACCCCTCCGATGAGATTTATTTCATAAAATAGATGGGCCCTTATATGTACTCAATTACTTCGCTACATATACAGATATAGAGAAGCGTTGATCAACTAATTATACCTCGGTACCTCCAGTGGGAGACATCGACATCGTGTATGCAAGTGAAGGGCCTATATGCATGGACCTCATAGAGTCCTTTCTCGCTCGCACCCCTTTGCCATTTGCGCGAGCGACGTTTTTGCTACTCGAATGATGCTCAATTAAGTATAGTACTTATCATTGTGCTATCTTAAACAATTTTTGCGCGTCCAGTGGCGCCCTCGTGACCATACAAGAATCTCCTGAATTCTCACATGATCATGATGGTGTTTTGATTCAAAACCTTTCAAAAACCGCACCCGCTCATCTCATGATATCTAAATGAATTACTTCCACAGCGGGCGAATTTCGGTTTATCTCGAGTGCAGAGTTTCTGAGTCGCCTGATGACTTTTTTCGTCCGGAGGATATAGAAGCTATAAAAGCTATAAAAAAGAAACTTGACATTTCAAGGGATACCATTTCCAAGGGATGTTCGCGACTAGTCTAGCGCTGCTGCTCTCCTATGTCTCTATGTCTCTGTTGCACTGGCCGCTCAAAATGGGCAATGGGTTAATACCTGGACGTCTATGCCTCAACTAACTGAATTCGCAAACTTACCGAATCCACCATTCGTGCGTTATCCTCCTTCCTCTCTCCACCACCCAAACTAACCATACCCGTACTTGGGTCATCTCGCGCAGAATGGCTCTACCGGTGTTTTCAGAAACAGCACCATTCGGCAGACACTGCACATGTCCATCGGTGGCGACCAGATTCGCGTCGGTTTTCCAATAACTTCGGGATAGACACTGCACCGTTGAATATCACAGCCGCTACAATAGCGCTTCCATTAAACGGAGCTCCTGGCGCGAGTGCCATAGACCCCAAGACCCTCCAGACTCTCACGTTCAGCGGCAGCCCCAGTTTTTCCCTCCCAAACGGCGCGCTCCTCGTATCCGATCCGGTTAAGTTTCCCATCGAAGCGCTGTCCACGCTGACGGTGACGATATATCTTGAAAATGGCCAGGATGCGTTTAATGTTACGTCTCACCCTGGCTCGAGGACAACGACGTCAGTTTTTTTTTTTTGGAATTTAAGCAGTTTCTGATGTTGAGAATTCTAACGTTCTATATATATATATATATATATACTTTTTAGATGGATGTCGTTTGGGAATCTCGTCGAGGCAGCTAATATTTCCTCTGAATCGACGACTAGTCTTGAACATTGGTGATTTCGATCTTTTCGTTTCGAATTTCTCTTCCACGTTAACTCATTCCCAAACTTTACAGGTACTACGTTAGTGCTGTAGAGACGTGGACCACCACCCCTGCTTCGGCCTTTGCTATTATCGGAGACAGTATCACAGATGGCCGGGGTAGTATTGATAACGAGAATAACCGGTACGTGCACCTCACGCATCTGTTACCTACATTCCAACTAACAACAGCATATATCTACTATCAGCTGGCCCGACCTCGTCCTAGCCCGTATGCAAAAAAACCCCAGCACCTCCCGAATCGCACTGAACAACCAAGCCGCCGGCGGAAACCGCATCCTCGCCGACGGTAACGGTCCTAACGCTCTCGGCAGAGTCGAACGCGACGTCCTCTCCCAATCCGGCGTCAAATACGCCATGATCTTCGAGGGCGTCAACGATATCGGCGTCGCCGATCCCTCCGAGGAGAGTCAAAAGCAAATCGGAGACCAGCTTATACTGGCGTTCAAGCAGATCGTTACTCGGATACATACATTTGGTATCCCCATGGAGCCGCTACGATAACCCCGTTCCAAGGCCCGAACACGACTATCCAGCCGTATACGAGTCCTGTCAGAGAGGCGACGCGCCAACGCATCAATGCGTTCATTCGCGCTCCTGGCTCGTTTGACTTTGTCGTAGATTTTGATAAGGTAGTGGCGGATCCGGCAGACCCTTCGCAGCTCAATCCCGCATTCAATTCAGGCGACTTCCTTCATCCCAGTGAGTACCACATCAATAATAAAAAAAGTTGTCTTGCCGTTTTTGGAGGTTAAAATCTCACTTTTTTTTTTTTCGTAGATGTTAGCGGATATGAAGCGATGGCTAATATCTTTCCATTGGGGGTATTTGAGCAGTTTGCTGAAGGTGTTAGTAGGTTCTCATGAGTGGATGTATATTCCAAAATGTATCATTTATCATAATATACGTTCAACCGAATTTGAAGCCAGGGAACGGAAAGGGAGCTCCTTCGGGTTTCTCTTGAATCAGTCTTTGAATTTTGAGTCAGTATCGTCTCTACTCTGACCTCCACCTAGCTTTGCCCAGCCTCCCGGGTTGCCCGTCGCTTCCAGAGCTTGATTGTTTACGTGTCTTGGAACTATGCATGATGCTCTAGATATTGTTGGCTACTTGAGTAGACACTTTAGTAGCTGACTATGCATCGTAGAATGATATCTGTAATATTATCTGCACGTACGGGAAATTGGGTCCCAGCAACTAAGGAGGTCCACAGTCGGCTGCGATACCCACCTAGTAGGAGTGCATGACGCATCCAGAAGACTGTGGATCCCCTATGAGTAGGAGGGCACTCAGTGCACTGAGGGTAAGACACACTGAATGCAGCTCATGAAGTAGAGCCGTCCACACGTAACGAGCCTTTGTGCAAGGTCACTCTTCCTACGACCAATAAATAGCATTTAGCAGAGAGCGCGATGATTAATAATAGCAGATGGATAAGCTTAATGATTGTGTAGCGATGAGCGCAAAGACATAACCATAAAGGAACAATGAGAAGGATGGAAAGAGTGGTATTGTATGCAGGATGTATGATAGGTAGAGCTGTGTGAGACAACTTCTTGGACGCCTGGAGGTGTATACTACATATGTGTAACATGTGAGAAATGGGGGAAGCGGCGAAAATCCAGCGTGGATTCATTGAGAGTTAAAACAATAAAAGAGGTTCTAGTCTCCATGTTCTCATGGCGAGAAAAGCAAGAGATTGCTAGCTTCAAGTAGAATGGTGTAAGACCAGTTCTGTTGAATATAAGTAGTCGTGCAAAGACGAGCTACGAAGCGGCATAAGACCGACTTTTAGCAATTAGCATTAGCAGAGTAGCATTAGCAGAGTAGCGTTAGCGGAAGGTGTGAGCGATTAGCGTTAGCAGAAGGCAGAAGCGATTAGCATAAGCAGGGGGGGCGCAAGCAATTAGAGTTGGTGGATGGCATAAGTGATTGGCATTGGCAGAGGGAATAGGTGATTAGCGTTAGAGAGTGTAGTAGTGAGAGCGAGAGCGGGAGGGATTGACATTGTATATTACACACTCATACTGTAGCCTCTAGCTACTTTGTACTAGTACCTCTCTGGGAGAGCTTGCAGTCTACCTTCCCTTCGTGGGTCGAGCTCGCTGCCTCTCTCCCCTCTGAGAGTCCGGCTGTTCCCTCGTGGGACCCCACTGTAGAGCGGAGCCGAGTATAATACTACTACTACTTATTATCTGATTACCCCCGGATCGGGTATACAATTGTATGTCTAGGTTTTAGAGTCCTGCCTCAGTCGAAGATAATAGCTTTGCCGGTGGGTATTAGTCTATGTACGTAACTCAGCGCATAGCTATGCTCACATTCCCTCAATGAAATCTGTCCGGAGTAGTGTGTATACTCTTCCAATCTATCTCAATCGTTTTCGCAAGTCCCAAACCGTTTTGTGAACGCAGAAATGCCGGCTTTTCGACTAGAAAATGCATTGCTGGTCGAGTACGCAATGGAATCTATTTTTGAAAAGACTTGGATGGTGAGTTATTCAGGCAGAAAGGCCTTTCCGGCGCGTTCGAAGTATGAAGGAAGTACGATTTTAGATGTGGATACGAGCGCCACGCAACGCGTCATTCTTTCTGAAGTTTTTGCGTTGGTGGGGAGTCGGATAAAGCTCAGCCCAGCCTGGGTTGGTTACCGAGGTCATAGAGCAAGGAAAGAGATGGAAGTTGCGTCGGAAATGCGGGCCATTTTTGCTGAAATCTACACTTGAGCTCGAGACTCATGAACTACGTGAAGAATAAACTGTCCGCAGTATGAGGATGAGCGCTTGAGCCTTCGAGATTTTGGACGTATCTACTTGAGCGCTTAACTGACCTTAACCCTACGTCACTACAATTTTTTTCAATCGATCGAGTAATCAAAGCTCCAAATGTGGTCGGTGGGCGCTTCAATGTAGTTCCACCACCAACCAGTTAAAAAAAATGTTTCGATATAAAAGAGCTTTCGAGGCTCCATCTCATTCTTACTTTTTCCGAAAACTGTTACGATGGCCTCTTCCGTGGACTCTCCTCAGGGCTCTACGCCCGCAGACTCGAAAATCAACATCAGGTCGACGCTGAAGGATGTTCCAACTTACATGGGTCTCAAAGGCGATGCTTTACTACGCGCCATTACTTTTACTGCTACATGTGGTGAGTACTCAATCTCTTAGTATCTCCGCTTCGACTTATGCCTGTTTCTTTCTAGGATTTCTACTGGTAAGACTCAACAATACTCGTCGCTATCGTGAAGGTGCTCATGCTTTCGACTGCAGTTTGGTTATGACCAGGGCGTGGTACGTACACAGTTATTCGCTACACCAATACTTGCTAACTCTGCTTCAGATGTCCGGAATCATATCCGCACCCCAATTCTTTCGTATATTCCCCGACCTAAACCCAGATGTCTCCGGCAGCTCGTATTCATCAACGATGCAAGCGTTCTACACTGCCATCTACGAAGTCGGCTGTCTAGCTGGCGCCATCGTTGCTCTCTTTTTCGGCAACAAGCTCGGTCGTCGACGTTGCATCACCGTTGGCGCTATATTTGTTATCCTCGGTACTATCATCCAGATAACGCCTATCCCTGGGTATGTTTCCCCGTGCTTCTTCCCTGCAAACTATGCTCATCGCGAAACAGACACAAAGCAGGCTATCAGTTCGTCATCGGACGTATCGTCACAGGTACATATCTTACAAACGATACCTTCACCAAACTGACATTACTTTTCTACAGGCTTTGGTAATGGTCTCAACACCGCTACCATCCCCACTTGGCAAGCAGAATGCTCCAAAGCCCACAACCGCGGACTCCATATCTGTATCGAAGCCTCTATGATCGCCACCGGTACCGTCATCGCATACTGGATCGGTCCGTCTTGCATTCTTCCAATATCCCAATTGTCGCCCTAACCAGTTCCCTAGATTTCGGAATGTCCTTCGTGGACACCTCTATCTCCTGGCGCCTACCAATCGGCCTCCAAATGATATTCGCCGTCATCCTCCTCCTCGGTATCTACCGCCTCCCCGAATCACCCCGCTACCTCCTTTCCACCGGCCAGCACGACGAAGGCACACGAGTCGTCGCAGCGCTCGCTGCTCTCCCCGTCGATCACGACGAGACTCAGCTCCAGAAGCGCCTCATCATCGAGGCGCTCGAAAATGTCGGCGATCTTCAAATCAAGCACGTCTTGACTCGAGGTCCTTCGCAACATCTGCGCCGTACGCTTATCGGTGCTTCCTCGCAGTTGTTCCAGCAGATTGGGGGTTGTAATGCGGTTATATATTTCGCGTGAGTTTTCTTGCACTGGTTTCGTTCTGGTTTCTGGTACTCCGTCTTACTCACTCTTTCTTTCTTTCTTTCTTTGTAGGCCCGTCATCTACCAGCAATATATTGGACTGGACCGTAGACTTTCGCTGATCCTTGGGGGAGTCAACTCCACCGTGTACGCCTTGTCGGCATTTGGGTCATATCCTATGATAGAGAGAGTGGGTCGCAGGAACATGTTCATATGGGGTACAGCCGGCCAGGCTTTCGCTATGGTGCGTTCCTTCCTTCTATTCCTTCTATTTCCGTCTACGATGATCCTGAACCAAAATCTACTTTCGCTTTTTAGTTCCTCGCCTCGTTCTGCTTGATCCCTGCAAATGTCTACGGCGATTTATCGAGCGGAGCTAACAAGGGTGCCGTCGTCGGCTTGTTCGTTTTCCTAATTTCTTTCGGATGGTGAGTTTTACATCTATGACAGCAGGGAAAACTGAGAGGCTTATTTGTCATATCTTCCTACAGTACCTGGCTTGAACTCCCAGTAAGAAATTTCACATTATTATCGCTGAATAACTCCCCCTCTAATATCGTTGTTATAAACAGTGGTTATATCCTACGGAAATCAACCCAAACGCCATCCGTACCAACGCCAACGCAATATCGACCATGACCAACTGGAGGTATGCATAACTTTTCTCATACTCTCTTTTCGCTCAACTAACCAATCCAAAACCACAACCACTTCTCGCCCAACTAACCAAATCCAAATTCATCAAACCCACAAAGCTGGAACTTCGCCGTCGTCATGTTCACTCCCCCCCTCCTCAACGCCATCGGCGGCTTCGGGACCTTCCTCTTCTTCGGCATCGTCAACCTCTCCTTCTTCCCCTTCATCTACCTCTTCTACCCCGAGACCAGGGGCCGCGCCCTCGAGGAGATCGACATCATCTTCGCGAAGGCGTATGCGGAGGGGGAGTGGTACGTCAAGGCTGCAAGGGAGATGCCGAAGTTGAGCGAGCGGGAGATTGATTGTGCGGCTGTGAGGTATGGGTTGGCGAGTGAGGGTGCTGGTGCTACTGGTGCGACTGATGTGGAGAAACGGAGGGATGGGTGTGAGTGTTTTGGGTGTTTGGGTGAGGTGAAGGGGGGGTGGGAACTAATGGCTTTGTTTGGAGCTGTTTAACCATCTCCTCTCCTCTTCGATCGTGTGTTCTCTCGTCTATCTCAATTTCCACACTGTAGCAAAAACGCATCGAGTTTAAACTATATCTATTCAGTTTCCTTCTAATCCATTTTTATCGCCGCTTTTCGTAGCTTATCCCCCTTCGTCCATCACTTCAGCATGACCTTTTTACCATCCTCCAGACGATAGAATCATAGATCTACCTAGATATCATTTTTGTTTCTGATTTCAAGATTTTAATTGTTCTGTCGTTCTGTCGTTCTTGTCGACGTACGAATTATGCAGTCTTATGCAGTCTTTATAGGAACGAATCAAAAAGACTCTCATGAGCATGTTTTCAACCTCGATAAGCATGGTTGTCACGGTTTTATATGAGCTTGGAGCATCAGATTGCAGCCGTGATAACGACAGTTATAGTTCCTTCAAATGACGAGCATCCTTGCCTTTTACATGCGGAGGCTTCGCCATGCGTAGGAAGCATTGGAAGCATCGGAGAAAGCGTAACAGGCTGTATTTCAGGGCTCGTTGACTTGCCCCAGTATAAGAACGGGGAATAAATTTAATAATACGATAGTCATAGTATGGTGGTAGATAATAAGTAGGTGAATATGATACAGTGCGAAGTGCTATAACAGTGCATATAACGAATAGATATGTCCAAGTCCGTACGGAAACTACAAAAATCCCAGTGTCTTGTTAGGTATATTTGCACGAAGAATAAATACATCACGACGAATACAACAGAGTACGAGGGTCCGTTGTATTCGGTAGCGCACAACGGAGACACGAGCCAATTGTGCCATAAACTAGACGTGGTAGCGTGGTCGACGACGAACATCAATAACCAAAAGCCCCGAAGCTTCGAATCTCGCCTTTACCGCGTTCAAGTCAATATCATTCGAGAAAAAGCTGATCAGCCATTCATAGTGACCTAGTAACAAAAAAAAACCAGCAGTCAGCACCGTACCGGAGAAACTCGGGAGGTTAAAAAATAAAGAGAAAAAAAAAACACTTGCAGTCTTTCTCCATATGCCACGCATCCGCAACGATTCGCAATTTGCGCCCCCGGAGAACAGAGATGGTGACCATTTCGGGGTTAATGTATTTTGGGAGATGGACCGTGATGACGTGGCTTGAAGGGAACGACTCGACGTCGACAGGAGGGGAATTTGGGGGAAGGACGGCGCGGCGCTCACGCTGGGTGGGAGAGAACTCTTCGTGAGCCGGCAGGACGTACGGCTGGAAGAATACTTCGATTTTTGGGAGACGATACATATGCATAGCGAAGAGCGTAGTGACTTGATGTGAGAAGGTTTTTTTTATTCGTCTATACGAGAACGAGAGAACAGTTGTCGGTATAAGTTGGATTTGAAAAGGGTAAAAACTTTGAAAGTTGTTGTTGATTCGGAAAGGGTTGTTTTTTTTTTTTTTTTTGACTGAGCACATACGGAGGGCTTATAATGGAATTAACAGGAGGGAGACGTGGCTGTCATACGCAGATGCGGGCGTTGTGCAGCCGACCTTGACGTCGTCGTCATTGCGATGCTGCTGTTGGGGCAAAAGTGTAAAAGCTTGGAGGTCTTAATAAAGGACAAACATGTGTGCGTATGTCTTAGTCTGGGTTTCGACGACACATCCATTTGCGAAACATACGGGGGAAAAAGGGGTGCTACTGCGGTCGGTATGTCCAAAGAAGTGCCTAGAAAATATGGCTGGTGAAAGAGCTTAGAGACTCGAGAGTTGCAACAGGAGAAAAGCTCTGTATTCTGGACCACGGCTGATACTTTCGGATTGCGAGGATAAGAGAAGTGGTGGGAAGTCAAGCTTCAAGCTCAAGATTTCAAGGTTTTGCTGAGAATTTTAATCTCCAAGAACATCGGTGTTCAACGCATGAAACTACCTCGGAGCAGACGTTGAAGCATGCGCAATTGCCAATGATGAAGGCACGAAATAACAAGCGCCCGCATGTGCTCACGTGAACGACAATTTCAGCGCTTAATTACATTCAACAGTTACATTGTTCGTCTTTGAACTCATCTTCAAGAATCTCGCCTTTTGAAACTGATCAAGACTCGAGGATAACTCAAGGCTAGCGCGCTACGCGCAAACCCACATATGTTCTCGGACTGCAGATCTCTGATTTTTTGGATCGCCTTCTCGTCACTTGCGTACGCGGGCTCTTCTGGACTTGGACAACCATGTTCCGTCTCGCGAAATCATCTTGATCCCAACTCACACAAGCTCATCTCTGACTGCTCTGAACTCGGTTACTGCTCTGGATCTGTAAACGGGACTTGCGTTCCAAGAACTTGCCGGAGAGACGAATTCCCTTTTGGATATACTGCTGCCGACGCTCTTCCTCCGCTCTGTCCACCAGGATCGTTCTGCCCAGATGAAGGAAATGGATGTCGGGCTCAAGTTAGTCCCGGTGGTGCGTGCCAGATGAATAGAGACGAACAATGCGCTCGGGCAGTCAATTGGCAAGACTTTGCAAGTTCGGATAACTTCTATGGCTCCATTTGTTTGCACTCTATATGCATGCAAGTACTTCATTTCGGCCTTTTACCCCTCGCTGAATTCCCTTTCATGTTCAGGTACGCGAACGCGACTACGGCCTGCGTCATCGACAACACCACATACACTGACGTCGGTTTTAATGGGCGATTGTTTAACACTGTTGTTGTTCGAGATAACTGTCGCTCTCCCCAGCTCTACTGTGGCCAGGATACTCTTGTGTGCGAACGGAGTAAGGTCCTGGGCTCGTCTTGTCAAATTGACCAGGAGTGCCAAGAGGTGAGTACTTTTCAACCTAGTCTCGGCGCCTCTACTGATTTCATGCGCAGCGAAATTGCTTGTCGGGTCTCTGCACAGAACCACCAGAAACTCCTCTTCATGTTGCCCCATGGCAGTATGTCCTCACAGCGATCTGTATCGTGGGCGGTACGTTTCACTGTCCCCCGAGTCATACACATGTCGATTCATGACTTTTTGGCAGCAATGATGTCAACGTGCTTGTTATTAACTCTTATTCATAAACGCCATCGTCTAAAGCGGTATAGGGAGTTGCGAGAGTACTACATGGAGCAGTCGACGTATGTTTTTCCTTCAATTGCCTTCAATCCTCATTCAAACAGCTGCTCTTCACAGTCTGCGAAGTTCGATTGTGGCGTTACACTCTGCTGCGGCAGGAACAGGACCAAGGCTTGATAGCAAGCGGAAATAGTGGTGCCACTTCTTATACTGTGTCTTCGTATGTCTGAATTGACAGAATAAATCATGCTGCATGAACTCTGATATGCTCGCGTTGGTCGCGCTGGTCATGCCAGAAACACATGACATCTCTAAATGACATAACTCTGACATAACTACTAGCGCCAGAAATGTAACCCCTAAAAACTTCAAAGCTTTCTGCGACTTCCAACTCCATGTCTTCTCAATCATCTCAGTCTGCTCCCCCCCGTACGAGTACCATAAAACGTCTCGAGGCCACTCGTCGAACGGCGTATATTGCGTCCCAAAACAAACTTCCTACACTCCCGATTCGCACTTTCGACCTCGAAATCTTCACGGAAGAGCGCAGATCCCGTTCAAAACTTGCCAAGGAGACCCATCAAATCTTTGAAGAGCTCGCCTCGATAGTTCTTACTCACCTCATCACCTCGTCCAAGGAAGCGATGGTCTCATATCTTAGTGAAGTCGCAAATTGGACCTATCAGGCTGAAGACGTCTTCCGACAGCAGTTCGGTAAATATCTCACCGCAGAAAATCTAAAAGACGAAATCTGTTCCCACAAGAGTACACAAAGTTTTTGCAGCTGACAATTCATTTCAGCAAAAGAGTATTTATTTATTTATGAATTTCAAATCTTGTCTGTCATCCTTTCATTCCTCTTCGAGACGAACAGACCAACCGTCGTATTTGCCCGTTTTCAAGAAGACGCTGAAACATTGGTTTGGGGCGAGGTGTATAGGGACGGAGATGATGGATCCAGAAACGAAATGTTCCTGTCTATGGAACTCATGGAAGCCATTTCCGGCGAGGTATGTACTTGCCTAGCTATACACTTACTTGCTTTTTCAAAACTTGTAATCCAGCAACCACGGCTTGACAAGGCACGAGCGGCAGTCCTCCACTCCACCCATCGTCTCTGCTGGATGATAACTTTCCTACACAAAATTCATCCTTTGTCTTTACAAACATTTATTCCGGGATCTACGTACTCCTTTACTTTTTCTCTTCGTGGAAGATCCACACGCAAAGGGTAGCAGTGAAATCGGATCCACATCTGCCCAGCGGAATCTTGGCTTTGTGCTCGAAATGGTGGTCAAAAAGAGCGCAAACACTCCAGGGTCTCGGCTGTGGCACCCCGACACGCGGATAATCGCGCGCCTCCCAGATCATAGTGAGGTTTTATTAGGTAGGTGCGCACTATCTGCCTATCTTTGAATACTCCTCACTGCAATCCGGACAGATGCCAAAACTATTGAAGGTATTTATGAAAGCTTCTCCAAAGAGTGGATATGGAAGTTGAAGGATTCTTTGGACATATCGCTTCACAGCTATGAAGTGAAAGATTCCTACATTCGCCTTCGAGTAGGTTCGGCACCGGAGGATGATGAAGAGGTCGAATCGCAATTTGAGCCGCTGGGTTTAACATGCGGGCGTCGTTATGTATCATGATCTTACAACTGTAGCAGCCCCTAGCTTGCTATCAATCAGAGCTAATTGTGATGCCGCCTGATGATGGGTCCGCTAGCCTGTCTCACCCTTTACTTTTGCGCCATTTTCAGGCTCCCCAGGTTTTTACTCTGCGAATGGGCGCTCCGGAACGCCGGGGTGAAAACGAGAAATTGAAAATGGTCATACCCTTGAAAAAACGCAACTTGTGGACAGGAATACCCCCACTGCCGGTTAGTCTTTCGTCACTCCTATCCAGTTTGCTGGTCAATCTGCGTTCTTTGGCGATATTGCTCAACAATTCTCCACCATGCGCACTGCGCTTCTCTTTACACTCATAGCGAGCTCCATACTTGCTGTGTCCTCTATACCGATGCCAGCGGGGCCCTCAGGTGCGGCGGGACCTTCAGGTGCCGGTGTAAGTCTTTGCTTGTAGTTTGCTGCTATACCCTAAAATACCTACGAATCCCAGTATCCCGTCGTTCGCTTTATCGATGGTGAAACAGGTGAAGGCTTGGGAAACCACCAAACTGAATTTCCTGCCATAGGGATCGAACGTGGCCTCACCAACATACTATGTGCACTTTTTGAACGTGAACAGAACTGCCTGATATTTTACAAAGGCTCATATTTACCTGAAAGGCGGCGACGGCTTTATTTCAAAGTCGCCGGAGTGGATCAGTGTCCAGAGGGATGTTTTGGGTGGAGCGCAAAAGGGTGTGAGTACTCCGAGTCACTACCGAATCTGGCATCTCTTGCATTCCTCATATCTATCCTAGATCATATCGCCAATACTGGGGACGCGTACAAAGGTCGCAAATATGACAAATTGTATGCTGGCATAGCCTTAGGCGACCCACACCGGCCAGACCAAGGCAAGCCAGAAAAGGGCTGGTTTGAAGCCATTATGGGCCAACCCGCAAAGCTAGGCAAAAAAAAAACTGTCGCGCTACGAGTCCAACTCGCTAAAAGAATGGAACGTGCTTTTGATGGAGTTTGAGATACGCTTTATGGTCGCCAGGCAAAATTTCCGTGCCTTGACCTTCATTGATATCGATGGTAAACCGTTAAGCGGGGGTCATGTACTCAGCGTCTCAGGCCAGAACTCCCTCACCAATCAGATCAACGAAGCTTTAGGTGTAGAAACGGGCGCAAAAACCTACGATGGTCCATATTTCCAGCAAACGTATTCATTTTTCAAGCACATCAAAGCGTTCCCGTCCTGTACAACTACGACTCCTTGTTTTGGGTTTGTAAGAACACTTGGTATTGGTGAGTGCTTTGTTCCTAGTTCTCTTTGTGTTCCTTATAAATGCATGAAAGCCGTACATGTATTCATTGTCCGGCGGGCACTAGGTTCCTTGAGCCCCAAGCGATTTGACGTTGTTAAGGTATATCCTTCCATGAGGCAAAAACTGTATGAGGAGAGTATAGACATGATGGAAAAAAAATTTATGCTTCCGACTGAGTAATAGGATGTACTTAATGTGCTCGCGTTGTGCAACCTGTGTGCAACCAAGCTTGGGCTGACAGAAATAAAATAATATTGTCGACAGCCAGTAAACGCCTATTAGAGAGTTTCGTGAACTAGATGTAGTGCTAAAATATACTGTGTTCAAACCTCGACGGACAGATAATCTGAAAGATACATACTTATGCCGCAGAAAGAATATGTCGAAGACTGAGGTTCACGATGGGCACTTATACGCAGACGCGCGAATCTGTCTCCATTTTCGTCACTAGGGATTAGTTTGATGAACAATGAGTGGCAGAAGCCATTTGATAGCAGGACACTGAGCTCATGCGCTTAAACGCACACATGAGTCTCCGGGGCATGCGTTGACTGAAGGCTTCTGGTGTTTCAACGCATGTCTGAATTATGAACCAGGAACCTTTGATCGAAGGTGGATTAATGAGTATCTTGGAAAACGACCAAAAATTGACTACGTTTACTACTATTGCTATTTTGATAATTCCAAAATGAGTCAATGCTTTCAACTGTGGGTTTGTACCTGTGCCGATAGGGAGTCCAATAATATTTTAAAGCATCAATAACATAAATATGTATTGATGAGAGCTCAGATGTTCACCTGCTCTTGCCCCTTACCGCTCACCTTTCACATGTGACGTGCTTTGAAAAGCCATTTTTGGCGAACAAGTGTTCAAGTTCCTTGATGTCAGTGTGGTCCCCAAATAGAAGATCGCTGCATATGTTCTTAGTCCCTTCGAAGACCTCGAACAAACCTCGACTTCCGTTCCTGCCGGAAGTGGGAACATAAATATTTTGCAGCATGCGGAATACACCACCCTGTTATAGAATCAATGACAGGGAGGAATTAAACAGTAGCGCACAGACTCCTGGACTCTGCTGTACCTGGATTGCCTGGGGAAATAAAAGCAGCTCCTTTGCTTTCACATTCCTGCCACCCAGGTCCTACTCCGCCAACCGCTCTCAGAGTCAGGTTTTCCGAAAGAAATCACCAACTGTCAGCGTGTTGTAGGCTGCCGCATACTTAGTCTTCTTCACTCCTTAGTCCTCCGTTGGAAACACTTCTCTGTAAGTTTAAATCTCGGCTGACCCTCGCTCGTCCCATAAGCTTTGTACACAGGAGCAGCTTAAGTAGCCATGTCAGCGTTCCTTGCATTCATCGGCATTATCAGTGATCTTTTCACTGTGGTCGGCGGTTTCCAGAGCCTTTTTCCATCCAACTCACCAACTATAATATCACTCCAGGATTTCACGCGTCTACTTCGACAGGAGAATGTGAGATTCTTTACCCAAGTTGAAACCGCACGACTTCAATCCACCCGACTCAATTTCTATGATGTATGGCTACCTGCAATCGCTTCACGTACGGTTATCGATGCCAGTGATATCGACTCCCCAAGTGGTGCATTTCATCACGTCTTCAGAAACCTCAGTGATTCAATCCAGGAGGTTCATATGCGCGTAGAGACCCTAGCATCTGTTTTCCGCCAAAACACTGATGTACTACACACCGATGACTTTGTGCAAGGCATGTTCCTCATGATGGAGCTCTACGGCCTGCTTTTGCATATGCATGTCGTGTGGGCCACACTCCGACGTATCCAGGTTGGAGCGTCCTCTCTTGATGATCCGGCTCTCATCGTTGACACTCTGTCAGCCATGGTGTACACAAGCTCTGCTCGGACCTTTGTTCGAGAAATGCACGAACTGTCATTGGCCAGGCGGCTTGACTTCATTGAGCATGTACGCAACGAGCGGGCATATTTCCCCAACGGGTTTTACTTCGTCATCTATTCGTTTTCCGACATATACTCGCCGCTGCCTAACACCTTACGTCCCCTCACGATAGCCTACTCGCCCATCGTCTTGCCTACGTCGTATCAAAGGACGACCCTCGAGGATAGCAATGCAGCGAGTTGGATAGCGAACGCTCGAGTTACGCATGTAGGTGCTATTCAAATTGTGTACGGTAGCAAGACGTATGAGGCACCTGGGTTTGCAGCGGAGATGGACAAGTTGATGGTCATGTTGGAGGCTAGACTGGCTCTCCAGAGTAGAGCCAGGGGGTTAGAGAATGTGCACGGGGTGAATGATGTTTTTAACTCGGAAGAAGAGGCGAAGGCGGCATTGATGGCTATCTTTCCCAAGGACGGTAACAAGGATGACAAGGAGGCAACCGTGGTGTGAATTTAGATCTTCTATGTATATAGTATACAATAATAACGGGCCCAGGTTTCTGCGGGCACGGTTGTACAACTATCTCTTGGTATCGCTTTTTGGTATTTCGTGAGCTATGGCAAGTGAAATTTTTTTGTATAGCATGGATAAGGTAAGTGTAAAGCTCAAATACTGTGAAGTTCAATCAAACTTGGCACAAACCTCGACGGACAACTGACCTGAATAAGTACTCACTAACTCCACCATGCAAGAATTATAACTCGATGGGCGCTTACATAGGCGCGCGCGCTCTTTTATCTACTCCACGTCGATGAAAAGACGCAACAACGATTCGGATCTCCTGCCTGGATTCACCTGAAAGGACAACACGCAATACTCATCTCCTTCACCTGAGGCCTTGAGGCGTGGAACCGGACCCAACTCACAAAACATCTCGTTTTCTACATGATTGAGCTCTTGTTGCTCGCTTTCTATTCTATCTTTCGAGATTAACCGCAGCAGCACTCAAAGAGCACTAGCATGAACAGCTGGTGTGTATACTAGAGACTGGCGGAAAGCCCTTTATTCCAATTTCGACATCTCGAGCTTCCAATTTCGTTTTTGACAACGTCACTCGACTGGCTGACTCCTTTGGTTTTCTTCGCTACGTGTGCGTAATTTTTTGGATGCTCAAAATTCTATCCGCGATCCTCGGTCTTTGGAAATTGGTTAGGGCTCTTATGAAAAGCGTGTTTGCTGGTAAAGGATTGCAGAAAGGTACGTATGAGGATCCTATATAATACATTTCTTTCGTCGTTAACTCTGTCACTGTTACTTCCTCTGCATACCACGGTCGAACCTCAAATAACAAACACAGCGCTCCAGGCCCCAGGACCTATCTCTGGATATTACATACCCTGTCCGCCCGCTACCGCATTTCTCAGCATACTTGACACTTCAAAAGCTTTCACACAGCCTTTTCGTTACTTCCACCTCCCTCCAGCATCGGTCCTAGTTAGCTAGAGTCTCACTCGTTGCTCATTAGGCACCTATTTTCGAACTCTACGCTCGACGCTGGCAGAACAAAGACGTTTACGTGGGACATCTGAATTTCGGAGTGGCTTCAGTACCTCCTGCAGTCTCTTTCCCAGGCGTTGGTTCTCGCGGCTTGTTGAGCGAATTCAAGGAAAGTTACTCGTCCGGAACTGTACCTCCTGGTGCTCTATAGTACAGGGGCATGATCTATGGAGCATTAGGATCGTATGCGAGAAATCCTGTAATACCGTATGTACCTCATTTTTTTCTATTTTTACTTCTTTTTGACTTATCTGCAGGTTATCATATATCAGGCTCAAGATTTCGTAGACGGTGACTTGTTTGTTATTGTTCTCAGATGCTATCGGTGTCTAGAAGATTGTTTCCAAGACCGTTTGACATGGCAAGGATTCTGCCCATGATTCCTATGACGAGATGGTCCGGATCTGGAATACTACCAGTGGGTAAAACAGATACTGAACAATAGTAATTTCGGCCAAACTCGAGTAGCTTTTTGGAGCACAATGCTCGACGTTTGACTATCCCTTCAGAGACCACAGGCTACTTCGGGTCGTATGCGGGAAAAGTTCATTTTTGGCCTGCACTGTATCATCGCCTTCCACGATGTATCTATTTACTTCACTGCAGTCTACTGTTTGTTCCTCTGCGCTGACTTATCGGTCTGTTATCTGGTGTGAGACTTCATAGACGTTAATTTCAACGTGTTTGGGATACTGACTACTACGCGCCTTGAGCATGTATGGCAACCTTCCCCAATATTCGGCCTATCATATCGTTGCTTGTATTTCACACTTCAGTTGTTGTGTACCACCAGGTAGTAAATCTTTCGTCTCTCCTAACTGGGTGAAATAACTGCGTGGGGAGTGTCCAACGATCTCAAAGACATATGATATGCTCACCTGCTCTTGCCACTTAGGGCCTTTCGCATGTGACGTGTTTTAAGAGAACCATTTTTGACCCACAAGTGTTCAGGTTCCTTGATGTCAGTGTGGTCTCCAAATGCTTCATTGCATGCATGGCACAAGTTCACCGCCTCCTGCTATAGAATCAATAACAGAGAATGACTAGTAAGTAGCGCTCAAACTCCTAGAGCCAGTCCCTGTTGTACCTGGTTCGATTTTATCAAACTCCTGACTCCTGAGACGATAAATGCAGCTGGTCTTGCTCATTTCTGCCCCTCAGATCCTACTACTACCAGCTAGGCAGCCAACCTCTCTTTCTTGACGCCAGGTCTTCCAAATAGTTACATCTGTCAACGTTTTGCAGGCTGATAAAATCACGCATAGTCGCATAGTCGTTTTCACGACTTAGTCCTCCATTGAAAGTACTCCTTTGTAAGTTTAAATCCCTTCTGACTCTCGCTCGTCCCGTAAGCTTTTTTCACAGGACCAGCTTAAGAAGTCATGTCAGCATTCCTTGCATTAATCGGAATTATCGGCGATCTTATCACTGTAGTCGGCGGTTTCCAGAGCCTTTTCCCATCCAACTCACCGACTGTGATATCACTCCAGGACTTCGGGCGTCTACTTCGACAGGAGAATCTGAGCTTCTTTACCCAAGTTGAAGCCGCACGACTCCAGTCCACCCGGCTCAATTTCTATGATGTATGGCTACCTGCCATCGCTTCACGGACGGTTATCGAGGCCAGTGATATCGACTCCCCAAGTGGTGCATTCCATCACGTCTTCAGAAACCTCAGTGATTCAATCCAAGATGTTCACATGCGCGTAGAAACCCTAGCATCTGTTTTCCGCCAGAACATTGCTGTACTACACACCGATGACTTTGTGCAAGGCATGTTCCTCATGATGGAGCTCTACGGCCTGCTTTTGCATATGCATGCGGTGTGGGCCACGCTCCGGCGTATCCAGGTTGGAGCATCCTCTCTTGACGATCCAGCTCTCATCGTTGACACTCTGTCGGCTATGGTGTACACGAGCTCTGCCCGAACTTTTGTCCGAGAAATGTACAATCTGTCATGGCTCAGGCGGCATGACACCATCGAGCAGATTCAAAGCGAGCGGGCATTTTTTCCCAACGGGTTTTACTTCGTCATCTATTCGTTTTCTGACAGATACTCGCCAGTCCCCAACACCTTACGTCCCCTTAGGGCTGCCGACGCAACCGTCGACCTGTCTACGTCGTATAGGAGGTCTACCCTAGAGGATAGTAATGCAGCATTCTGGATAGATCACGACCGTCTCATGCACATAAACGCTATTCGTATACTATACAACAACACAGTATTTGAGGCGCCAACGTTCGCGTTGGAGATGGACAAGTTGATGGACATGTTGGAGGCTAGACTGGCTCTCCAGAGTAGAGCAAGAGGGTTAGAGAACGTGCACGGTGTGAATGATGTTTTTAACTCGGAAGAAGAGGCGAAGGCGGCATTGATGGCTATCTATCACAAGGATGGTAACAAGGATGATAAGCAGGCAATCGTAGTCTGAATTTGGATATTCTATGCACATAAGATACAATAACGGGCCCAGGTTTTGACTTGTGTCTTCGGGCACGATTGTACTACCATCTTGGTGTCGCTTTTTGGTTCTTTCGGCTTGTACATCTCTCCAAGCTGGGTGAGATAACTGCGTGGGGAGCAGAAAAAGATTACTGAATCAAAATCTCATCGTGCCGTCGCTATAATGCAACATCGCTCAAGTATTCATTTTTGCAACCCGTGAGTAGTTTGATAAACAGAGTCACTTGAGTCTATGCGCTCAAACAACTGTCTGTGGGCCAACTGTGGGGATGAAATTGGCTATCCAGAGCTTTAGTTATGGCTTTCAGCTTGCGATTCAATGCATGTCCTTTAACCGAAGATGAGTTGGTTAGGGGCTGATTTCTTCAAGAATTGACCATGCTGTACTATGGGTATTTTGAGTCATCTGCTTTCAACCCATAAGTTTGCCTTGATAGGTCCGACGATCCCAACGATCCCAAAGATATATGATAAGCTCATGCCCCTCACATGTGACGTGTTTTGAGAGGGCCATTTTTGACCAACTGTTCAAGTTCCTTGATGTTAGTGTGGTCTCCAAATGCTTCAGTGCATGCGAAATCTAGTGGCACCAGTTCGCCACCTCCTGCTATACAATCAATTAGTAAGTAGCGCTCAAACTCCAGTCCCTGCTGTACCTGGCTCGATTCTATCAAATTTCGGACTCCTGAGATGATAAAGCAGCTTTTCTTGCACATTCCTATCCCTGAGATCCTACTACCAGCTAGGCAGTCAACCGCTCTTGGTACCAGGTTAGCGCTGATAAAATAAAATCACGCATAGTCGCATAGTCCTTTTTACGACTTAGTCCTCCATTTGCAAACACTTCTTTGTAAGTTTGAATCCCTTCTGACTCTCGTGCGTCTCATAAGCTTTTTATGCGGAAGGAGCTTAGTCATGGCCTCAGCACTCCTTGCATTGCTTGGCCTTATCAGCGATCTTTTCACTGTAGTCGGCGGTTTCCAGAGCCTTTTCCCATCCGGCTCACAAAATGTGATAACACTCCAGGACTTCGGGCGTCTACTTCGGCAGGAGAATCTGAGCTTCTTTACCCAAGTCGAATACGGACGACTCCAGTCAACCCGGCTCAACTTCTATGAGGTATGGCTACCTGCCATCGCTTCACGGACGGTTATCGATGTCAGCGACATTGACCCCACAAGTGGTGCATTACATCACGTCTTCAGAAACCTCGCTGATGCAATCCAGGATGTTCACATGCGCGTAGAGACCCTAGCGTCTGTTTTCCGCCAGAACATTGCTGTACTACACAGTGATGACTTTATGCAAGGCATGTTCCTCATGATGGAGGTCTACGGCCTGCTTTTGCACATGCATGTTGTGTGGGCCACGCTCCGGCGCATCCAGGTTGGAGCGTCCTCTCTGGACGATCCAGACCTCATCGTTGACACTCTGTCGGCCATGGTGTACACGAGCTCTGCCCGAACCTTTGTCCGAGAAATGCGCGAGCTGTCATGGACCAGGCGGTCTGACGCCATTCAGCCGATTTCTATCCTAGGCGGGATCCCCGGTTGGGAGGGCGGGATCAGAATCTTTTACTTTTCCGACATATACTCGCCACTGCCCAACACCTTACGTCCCCTCACGATTGACCTCTCGCCCATCCGCCTGTATGCGTCGTATAGGAGGTCCACCCTAGAGGATAGTAATGCAGCAACCTGGATAGCGAACGCTCGTGATAATCACGAACGTGCTATGCGGGTAGTATTCAATAGCAAGACGTGGGAGCCACTAGGGTTCGTGACGGAGATGGACAACTTGATGGCCGTGCTGGAGGCTAGACTTGCACTCCAGAGTAGAGCAAGGGGGTTAGATAATGTGCACGGTGTGAGGGATCTTTATAACTCGGAAGAAGAGGCGAAAGAGGCAATGATGGCTATCTATCACAAGCACGATGACAAGGAGGCAACCATAGTCTGATTTGGATGTTCTATGTACACTAGATACAACAACGGGCCCAACTTTTGACTGCTGTCTGTGGGTACGATTGCATTACTATCTCTTTGGTATTACTTTTTGGCTTGTGTACAATCTCTTTGATATTTACTTTGAATCTCGCTCTTCACTCCGGGCTCACGCGTCAAGCTTAATATCGTGTGCGCCAGTGTGGATGGCGGAGGTTAATCAACATATCCTGGATGCGCCTGCAGAAAGCTTGTGTGTTTGTTGCTAAGGGTGAACTCTGACAAGTGGAAGTTTTTAAAAAACACGGACTCGGATAAGGGCCCTAGTGTAAGTACAACTATGATATATTACAGGCAACAATATGACTCAATCCCAGATATCAAAAAAAAATAGCAGAACTAAGTCCTAGTACTTTCCGTTGGCCCCGTTCACCAATGAAACCTCCTTGACATCCTTGCTCAGCACAACATCCTCGCCAAATATATGCAACTTCGACCCGGTGTTAACCGAGGCGTGCACCTGTGCATTTGCACTGACACCCTGCACCATCACCTCCATGCTCTGCGATATATGCTCATACGCAGACTTGGTCACTACCTCGATTGCTCCCGCGATAGCTAGAGCCATGATAGAGCTCATCTGTGCGGTGACATGCTCCACTGTCGAATGGGCGATTTTGTTCATAGTGGCCTGCATAACAGGGTGTGCAGCGATGACGGAAAAGTCGGGCTCGGCAACAACCTTAAACTTCATCCAGGGCACTTCACTGAGCATAGTCGAAAGGGATTCGTTGTACTCGATGACGACGATGACACCGTTGTCGGAGCGGAGTCTGGTTGCGAGGTCGAACCAGCATTCTTTGACCGCGCGGCCGTCGGTGAGTTTGCATTTGGCGAAGAGTTTTGTTCCTTCGATTCGGAAGCCCTCGGATGTACGGTGGAAGTCCTTGAAGCCCCACTTCAACTCGCCGTTGATGTTACCGAGGTATTTGTGTAGGTCGAAGGTAGAGACTTTCCAGTGTTCACCGTCGGCTAGAAGACATTCGGCTGAGAGAATACCTTCAGCTGAGACATGGTGTTTCCTGGTGCTCTGGGCGAAGGACATTGTCATCGTCCTGTAGGAAAGATATCAATATTAAATAATAATTAAAACACAACCCGGTTGACTAACCTCACGCTCTTGAAGCTTGACGTTGTTTCAGAGTGGGAGTGGGACTCTGAAAAGTATTGGGTCTTCTCGGAAACAGCGGTGGAAACAGCAGTGGAACTGCTGCTTGCGCTCATACTAGCTGTTTTAACGGCCTTGGTAGAAGCGATGTCGATTTTCAAATCTTCGACACTAGATGGGTTGGTATTAAGCTCGTATATGCAACAAGATCTGTGACTCTAGCGCTCACGCTTTCACCGCGTCAAGTACAGCGACCTTGGCTTGGGACTGAGGAGTTTTCGTGGAGTTGGTGGAAGACATCGTGTTTTTTGTTGGGCTGATATCGTATCAGACAATGAAATGAAAGAGGGTTTATCTCGACATACCTGTAGTGTGAGATATAGAGCTGGAGTTGTCTAATAAAGAAAGGAGGATGCGAGATAATGGTTTAGGATTGAAGTTCTGTGAACTGAGGAAAAGATGGCGTTTCTTACTGACCTTTATACCTTTTAAGATTCTACTATGTGGTGAAGGTAATAACCGGGTCGATATTGTCTGGATGAGGATAGACCAAGGCCAGATTGTCAGGTTCCTGAGTCGTGAAAGTCCCGAGTCCCGACGCATACATATGATACATGGCGTGATATTCAGGGGAGTGTGTTGAGACGAGACAGTGCTGAACCATTGTCGCTGTTAAAATGGTTCAGGACGGTTGAAGCAGTCAAGGAGAGTACAGGGTCTACCATTGTATCAGTGTTATAAGAGGTGAGATGAGAGGTGTCATTCGCTCAACATTGGTGCCTGGGCTCGTTCAGTTGCTTTCAGGAGCGCGAGGAATCCTAGTAAAATCCTGGTTGAGGGCGAGATCATACCCGATTTCGACCTAAAATGGATTTAGGTTTAACTGTGATTATCACCGTCCTAGAATGTTGATTTATTAGTGCCACGTCCCAGGCAGCGGCGCCTCATAGTCGGCACTGATTGACATTGTATCCTTCTGACTGTCGATTCAAGACAAGTACAGACCTGTACGAACCTACTTATAGAGTACCTTCAGTGCGGAAGCATAACAACTGATAATGCCGAGCTGGGGTAGAACTTTGAAGAATTCGACGGCACATTTGTGGTTTGCCTACTACTTCAACGTTATCTGATGTACAAGTCGGGTCAGCCTGAACTTGAGCTTGAACGCTGGATTCGCGAACTTTGAAGGTTCCCCTTAGGTGACAGGATCGGAGGATGATTTTCACCGACTCATCAATCTATAGGGATGAATATTGAATAGTTGCGCTAAGTACGGATTTAAGGGAATTACTGTTGTGATTCGATCTTCTACGAAGATATATATCGCTGGGTGAACAGATCGTGGAGATTCCCGATTTAGAATGTGATAAACAGCTTTGGCTTGACTTTGGCTTCAGAACGTAAAACGGAGAACTTGGTTGAATGGGTGTATTGGTATACGGATGACCATTGAGCCCAAGACGGGATTTTTTTTCAAGATTTTCAAGTTACGATGACCTTGGCAGTGACTTTTGCTCCTAGACTCTGGTGGCGAGTCCTGGATTATTAAGAAATTCTCGTTCCACATACCCGACAAGGTACAATAAACAAAACATTCCGTAAAGAGAAAAAGAAGCGCGTACTCGGAGTCGGGCACCAGGTCTCGTAGTTCATTGGATTGTAAGCTCGAGGTGGCCGGGAAGGCGTGATGGAGAAGTTTTTGTCGTCCTGGCTTGGGCGGATTAAAATCGTAGCCCTCTTTATCTTGCAACAGGAGGATGTTAGTGGTTATACTCCAAATGGATCGTAGGCAGAACAAATTGTGGCTATCATAGCGCTAGCAGTAGGAGAAGAAACCGATAGAAATGACACTGGTCACAGGAATAAATTGACCGTAATTTTGGGCAGTCGCTGCTGCTCAGTACAGCAAAAAGACTTAGAAAATGCTCTACTTACCATGACGTTAACTGTTTGATGAATCTCCCCAACTTCTCGAATCCCAATTACTCAGACTATTTCCCGCATTTTTTGCCCGTTACCCGAATTGGTTCAAGGTTTCCACACGCTGTTGGCGAGTATGAGCTTCATAGGCGAGTGTATCCGGGTGGAAGAGATGAAATGGCAAAAGCCAAACTTGGCCAGCTTGAACCATGAATTTGACCGAACGATGGTGAAGCAGGAAGAGAGTGGCAATCGCGCCCGCACATCAGCATGAGTCAAATCGCCTTACGAAGTTTTGTGCAGCCACGCTTTCCGAAGAGAGTATTGGCGGGCCGACCGGGCCGCCTCTTTTGCTCACGATTTGCTCACGATCGTCAACAGCAGAATTCCAGTAATCAACTCTCTCAAGTAGTCTATGTCCCCTAGTAAGGAATATTGGTACTCATTAACATCCACTCTGTTCGCCATCGAGTTCGTTCTGAGTAAATCTGATTTGGTAGAAGTACGAGCTGTCTTGGAATACCGCTGGGCTGGTTCAGATACTAGTACGATATCTCATAGTGAATAAAAACAAACATCCAGTCTCCAACCTTCCATTCCCCATCTTGTTGTATCTGACCGCGCATAAAAGCAAAAAAAAAATGTTCTCGCCGCTGTCAGGTATACAGGTACCCTCCGTACCGCCGCTCCCAAATAGTCTGAATGAATGGGACTGGTTGTCCTTTTTTCGTTTTCGTCGATCTGATCCTGCCATTGACGTTGTGTCCAGGAAAGCCAGGGACACAAATGACTGCTGAAACACCTCATAAATTATAAGGAAGTCGACTCGGGAGTCGGGGTGAGTCAAACCCACTCCATCATTCCCCCGTGATGCAACTTCTGTTGCTAATAATTCGATTAATGAAAAAAAATTCGTGGTCAAAATCTTCATAGACGCAACCGGAAAGCTAACATTCTTTTCAGATGTCATGTACTTCATTAGCCTCGATGTCGCTCTCAATATTATATTAAGTAATATATCCATAAAAAATTTTTCGACGTTTTCCGCAGAATTATGAAAACGGCTACACGACATTACGCATTCTCGATACAGTTAATAACCTATCGCAACTCAAACCCCCTTAACAATTGCCAATAGAGCTGCCCCATAATTCTGGCTAGTCTCCCCACGGACCCTCTCCTCGAGAGATGTTGGCTCGTTCTTCTTGCTATACTTCGTCTTATATGCTAGTTTGATTGCCTCGAAACGGGGTGCATCCCAGTGGTATCGCACGATTCTGTAACAAGACACAGTCAGACCCGGATTACACACTAGAGCCAATGAACTGACCTCCTGACGAGCTGCGTGTCTTTAGTTCCAAAACCCACCATTGATGCTTCAAGCATCTTAGCGTCGCGCCATACGCCTGCCTCCATGGCATGCTTCGACTTCGCACCATTAATGATAAACAACATGGCTTGTTTTATGTGGCCGGCAGGGCTAAGTTCCAAGAATCAAATCGATCCATGTTACCACCAAGGGAATGCTTACAAGTCGTCTGACTTGATGACTTTTGTTAATGATTGATATTTCTTTCTGTACGCTTTGCACCTATGTACAAATGTCAGCAGATTCTCAGCGGGAAGGACGAACATTGAGCTCATCGAACAATGAGATAAACATACAATGCATCTAGATGAGTCCTCGACCTGTTGATGATAATTTCGAAAAATGCAACCTAGGGATTACAGACGGTGAGTGCTGATCGACAGCAGACAATGGAGAAATCTACAACTGACCTCGTCCACTCTGGCTTGTTTTCCTGGACATGCTTTGTACAATGCAGCCACGTCGTTTTCGACCTGAAGAGAATCAACAGGCGCATTCTCAGGTGGCGGATTTGCTGATAAGATCATCTTGAACACTATCAAAGTTCGAGGAAATTAGTTTTGTCAATAAGGAAATAAAGAGAATATTACTGACTTTGGTTCGCTTTTTCACCGAGTTTCATATCAGCCTGAAGATCCTGCCCGTAGAGCATTTTGTAGGCCGTCAACAGATGTTGACGATCGGAGGGGGTGCGATTGACGAGAATTTCGGTCAAAATTGGGTCATCGGGCCTGACAAAAAATTAGTTGGTCCATCGATCAAGGACAGAACAAACGCCTACATTGCTACATTGATCGCACTCTTTACAAGTTCGACATCAAACCAAAGCGGGCCAAGGACAAGACCATGCAGAATTTCTCTAAAAAATTGTCAAGAACAGCCATACAATGACTTGGGAACTTACTGTAAATAACCCGTCCCTTTGAACCACCCCAGCATACTTGTGAGCTCGCTCTTCAAAAACGCAACAAGAGTTTGTCCCATCCTTGCTTTGTAAGCCGCGGATAAAGCAGCCATAGGGAGGGAGTCAAGATGAACGAGAATCGCGATTACTTTTCAACCAGATTCAGTTCTCACAGAGCGACAGAAACTTTGAAAAACATACGAGTAGGTTCTCTCTTGTCATTCGCTAGTTTCGTAATTTTGATGAGCTTGTCAATATCGAGCGTGGGGTTGTATCCTGGAGCAATCTCTCCCTGCAGAGCAATATCATACCCAGGAGCTGGAATCGCAGTATTAAGATACTGCACGATCGACGTTTGTTTAGGCGTAGGTTGGGCCACGGGCGGTGGGGGCGGGTGCGAGACTGCTGGCCCAGACGGAGGGAGGTCTTTGACATCCGTGGTCAACACCGTAGACTTTGGTTCAGGCGTAGGTTGGGCCACGGGCGGCGGGGACGGGGGTAGGACTGCTGCCACTGACGGAGGGAGGTCTTTGACATCCGTGGTCACCGTAGCCTTTGGTTCGGGCGTAGGTTGGGCCACGGGCGGCGGGGGCGGGGGCAGGACTGCTACCACAGGCGGAGGGAAATCTTTGACGTCCGTGATTAACAAAACATTCTCGCGAATGATCTGCAACTTGGACGCTGTGTTAACCGAAGAGTGCACGTGCGCATTTCCGCTGATCCCCTGCAGCATCACCTCCATGCACTGCGATATATGCTCATACGCGGACTTGGTCACTACCTCGACTGATCCTGCGATAGCCAGAGCCATGATGGAGCTCATTTGCGCGGTGACATGCTCCACAGCCGAATGGGCGATCTTGTGCATGGTGGCCTGCATAACAGGGTGTGCAGCGATGATAGAAAAGTCGGGCTCGGCAACAACTTTGAACTTCATCCAGGGGACCTCGCTGAGCATTGTCGAAAACGATTCATCGTATTCAATGACGACGATGACACCGTTGTCGGAGCGGAGCTTGCTGGCGAGGTCGAACCAGCATTCTTTGAGTGTTCGGCCGTTGGAGAGTTTGCATTTAGCGAAGAGCTTGGTTCCCTCGATTCTGAAGCCTTCGGATGAAAGGTGGAAGTCTTTGTAGCCCCACTTCAACTCGCCGTTGATGTTACCGAGGTACTTGTGGAGGTCGAAGGTGGAAACTTTCCAGTGTTCGCCGTCAGCTAGAAGACATTCGGCTGAGAGAACACCTTCAGCTGAGATATGGAGCTTCCTGGTGCTTCGAGAGAAGGACATTGTCATGGTTCTGCTCGCATGGAAGAGGTCAGTATCCAACCAAGTAATAAAAAAAAAGTTGACTAACCTCACGCTCGTGAAGCTGGACTTTGTTTCAGAATAGCTCGACTCTGAAAAATGTTCGCTCTTGGAAAAAGCAGTCGAGTTACTGCTTGTGCTCATGCTACCGGTTCTAACCACTGAATCCGCATTACTCCCGACAGAGGCAAAGGTCAGTTTCTCATTTTCAGTGCTGCATGAATCCATAGTGAGTTCGTTTAGGGAGCTAGAGTTGATAGAGAACTCACGCTTTCACTGCAGCAAGCACAGCAGACTCGGCTTGAAGCTGAGGAGTTTTCAAAGAATTGGTCAAAGACATCATATCCTGTTTTGGGTTAATATCGTATCAGACAACAAGAGGAAAGATCAGTTATCTTGTACCTAGAGTGTGATTGTAGAGTAAGGATACGAGAATGTGAAATGACTATTTAGGCCTGAAGTTCTGTCCTTTATACCTTTCGAGACTTTCTATCAAGATTAAGAAAATCTGAGGGCAATAAACGGGTCTGAATAAGGATAGACCAAAGCTAGATCGTCAGGTTCCTCGTCAGAGACAGTCCCGAGTCCCGACCTATGTGATACAGGGCGCAGTATTCAGGAGAGTGTCGAGATGAGTCGGTGGTGAACCTTTTCCGTTGGTAAGTACATATGCAAAGCCCCATATAAGTTCTCTCAGAATGCTTGAAGTATTCAGGGCCAGGGCGGTCCAGGAGAGGAAGGTTCAATGTCTACTATGGTGGGAGAGTTTGTACGTATGAGCAATATGAGAGGTGATATGAGAGGTGCCATCTACCTAGCAATTGTCCCTGGGTCTTGCGCCTGGACTTCTCTTTCGGGAGCGCAGGACTCTTTCACAATGGTTGGATTCTATTGTAATCTTTGGCCCGTCGAGTATCTTGGCCAAAGGAAGTTGTTTCAGGTACCCGGTTGAGAGCGAAATGATACCCAATTCTGACAGACAGTGGATTTAAGCTTTGATCAGCGTCCTGTTGACTTCTTAGCGCCAGGACACAGCGGCGCCCCAGAGTCGGCGACATTCAGTCTTTTACTGACATTCTATGTATACATTTTCACTTCATCCTGATAATTCGATAAGAGTACGGACCTACAGACATGATCGAGTGTAGCTTGAGTCTGAACCTTGAAAACACGAGAACTGGGGGTGCTACTCAGAGTGAATCGCTGTCCTTGCTTATTGTGAATGTGGGCCTTCGAAAGCTCCGGTTCATTTGTGTATTATCTGCCAACTCAATGACGGTTAGTTTTTGGTGCATCAGTAATGAGTATTCGAAAACTACATACTTAGTAGGGTCAGTATAACCTTGAACGCCGCTAAGAGTTAATTCATGACTGTAGGTTTGTGTCGAAAGTGGCCCTTAGGCAACTGGGTCGGAGGATGGCCATCGCCGACTCGTCAGGAGTTTGCATGGAACCTTGTGAATCTTTAGTGTATTCGCAGGTGACATGCTACATTGCTACATATCATTCAGTGAATAAATCGTGACAATCCTCGAATTGGAATGTGATAAACAGCTTTGACTTCAGGAATGAAGAAGATTGAATCTTGTCTGTGTGTTGATATACGATTGACCTTTCTTGTCATTGAGCAAACAAAGGGTGACTTGGGAGAATAGTTTCAAGTCTTCTCAGTGTCCTGATGCAAAGTGTCTAGATAGTTTCCCGACAAGGTTCGATAAAGTAGAGAGAATTCGAGAAGGCATGTATCGGCACCGAGGGTGAATCGATGACCGATCAAGCTTGTAGATTCAAGTAACAATCGGGACAGGATATCGTGAGGGAGATTAAGCGGATTACGATGGTGAGAGTCATGTTTATGTTCCCAAGTTCTCATCCATCCCCTTGCGGATCTAGAGCCACGGTTACCGAGATCGACACTGATTGTAAAGAAAAAAATCAGAGTGAGCGGAAACCGATAGAAATGACACCGGCTGTGTAATATCCTGAGCGTGATCTTCTGTTCCCTTCATTGGTGTCGTCCGTAAAACTCAAGCGAATCTCCCATTTCGAATTCCAATTAATCTATTACCAAATGTTTCGCCTGTTACAGAGAATTTTGTAAAGACTCTCAGATGTAGTTGGTGAAATATGACGAGAGCGACTGTCAGACGTCCAAGGCCGGCTGCGAGAAGAAGAGGCAGAGGATCAAACAGAGGATGGTGGAAACAAAGTTTCGGCCCGTTTTCTTCCGCCGGTCCGTGATCAATTGTTAACATCTGATCGCTGAGTAGGAACACAGAAAACTTCACTTCAGCACGACGGACCTTTCGCGTAGATGGTGCATCTGGCGAATTTGCGCGGTCTAACTGTTCTTTACTGTTTGACGTCTTCACTTTTATCGCCAAACCCGAGGATCCAACGCGTTTTTCATCTTAAATTCCCGGTCTTCCAACAGCGGCAATGCAATTTCAGTCCACCTGCTTATGCTCGTTCTTGTTTCGTGACAGTTCACTGAAATGAAACTGATTATCTTTCAACACTCATTATGCACTCAGTACTCAAGTACTCAAGTACTCAACGTTCAATGTTCAACGTCAACTATCGACGGCCACGCGAAACTCCCACTGGCAAGGCCTAATTAGAAGTTGATTACCATGACATTAGTGCAACGCTGCACTGGCGACAACTTCCCTCGAGTTCATCGGCTTTCAGTTCAAAAGGCATTTCTATCTACGGCTACCAATGCAAGCCAAGTTCTACGGCTCGTGGACGCGTCACCGATGTTGTCATCAAAACATGAAATTTCAAACAGTGCGATTTATCAGAGTTTGGCTTCCAGTCTTACAGCTATCTTCTTTCCCTTCTCGACAAGCCTTTGGCTCTATCTTTACCTGCAACAACCATGTATGTATATTCGCGTCTCCAGTGTATGCTAATAAATACTGATATGCAATTTCGCCATAGTAAGACGAGGCTCTATAAATGTCTTTCAGAAGTTCCAGTTCATCGACTCGTGTCTTTCAGGCCATAGCCTTGGGAGTCATCTTACTAGCAACCTATCTGATCCCGAAGGTTGTTCGATGGAGGAACCGGATGGCCAAGGTTTGTCGTCACCTCAAGCTCAAATAATCTCTGAACTTGTTTTCCACAGCTCAACGCTATTCCTACCGTCGGAAACTCTGGATTCTTTTCATCCTACATCAGCGCTAGGAGGTTCAAAGATCATGCTCCAGAGATAATCCAAGAGGGATATCGCAAAGCAAGTTTATTTGTCCGTCTTGCTATCAGTTGCTAACTGTTATCCAACTTCGTAGTATCCTGGGCAAGCGTTCAAAGTACCTCTCCCCGACCGCTGGCATGTCATTGTTTCTGGAGAGGAGATGGTCAATGATCTCAAGAAAGCTAGCGACTTTGATGTCTCATTCGACGACGCTACTAGCGAGGTGTGTCCCGATTTACAGCTATTACTTCTCCCAGACTAAATCTTGGATGTAGACCATGCAAACAGAGTACACGCTGGGAAAAGATGCAAAAAATCCTTATACGATCCCCGTGAGTGAATAGTTGTATACGAGATATACTCATTCACTGTTCTCCGAAAAGGTTGTCCGTAGTTCCCTCACGCGCGCTTTGCCTTCCCAGTTTCACGATCTGCAAGACGAGATTGAGGCGTCCTTCAATGATCTCATCCCTGCCAAAGGTGAATAATACATCGCCTATCCATCCATCCAAACTCTCAATGACTTTTCTTCTCTTTCAAGAAACGGAATGGATGAAAGTATCAATGTTGTCTACCGTCATGAAACTTGTGTCTCGAACGAGTAATCGCTTTTTCGTTGGGTTGCCGTTGTGTGCGTCTTTCTCCCCCCCTTCCCTTTGCAATCGTTTTATTCAAGAAATACCTCTAGGCCGAGACCCGGACTACGTCGTGAGTAGCCTATTCCACTGGCTCCAACTTTTTCTCGATCTTGATTTCGCTTCAACTTGCCCTCGCAGGATCTGAATATAAATTTCACTATCGACGCTTTCAACGGTGCCACCACTCTCCGACACTATCCTGGATTTCTCAAGCCGTGAGTTCAGTATACTTTCACTTTACTTCTAAAACCTACATCGCTTTTCTTTCGTATAGCCTTGTACGTCAATTCTTGACCAACGTCCCCGAGTGCATGGCGCGCGCTCAAAAACATCTTGCGCCTATAATCGAGGAACGACTTGCGAAGGAGAAAACGTACGGAACTCTCGATTGGCCTGATAAACCTGTAAGCTTGCTTATTCTTTCAGACCAGAGTCGAACTATGAACTGAGATGCTACGTTGTAGAATGATCTGATTACATGGTTGTTGGACGAAGCGCACGTACAAGGGAATGGTAAACGTCCAGAGGATATCGTCACTAAAACTGTCCACTATGTAATCCTGGTCAACTTTGCTGCCATTCACACTACGGTATGTTGTGTTTCGCAAATTTGGAGTACAATCTGTTCTAATTTGCTTCGCTTCTTGTATTTAGAGTATAGTAAGTCTCCATCCCTCGAGCGTTACTCCTGACATGCAGTAGTGCTTACGGCGGAGTTTCTCTTTGCTAGACCTTCACTAATACTATCTACTATCTTGCTGCTAACCCCGAGATCGCCGATCCTCTTCGAGAAGAAATCAACTCGACTCTTCAAGAGCTGGGATGGACGAAAGGCGCAATGGGTAAGATGATAAAACTCGATAGTTTTTTGAAGGAGACGCAGAGATTGACTGGAGTCAGTGGATGTAAGTCTCCAATTTGGCTTATTGAAGTATCCCCATTGATTAATTTCTCCGTCTATAGTGAGTATGGACCGAATGGTACTCCGAGATTTTACATTCTCAAACGGGACCGTGGTTCCGGCAGGAACAATCGTCGGTACAGCTTTGTATGGGTTGCATCACGATGAGGTGCGTTTTCTTGTTCAGGATCTTCCCTTGGAGTTCATTTGTCTCTAATTTCATTGATAGGCGCACTACGACGATCCCGAAACCTTTAGACCTTTCCGATTCTCCGCTGTACGAGAACACGACGGAGAGAATCTGAAGCACCAGATGGTGGCCATAGATCCTTCATTCGGGTTGTTTGGCGGCGGGCGGCATATGTGGTGAGTCCCACGTCTTGTGCTATCCTTCTCTCCACTCACATTTCATCCTCTCAACCCTCTTTATCCCTCTCATTTCTCCTCAAACCTTTCCCTTCTGTAGCCCAGGAAGGTTCTTCGCAGTAAACGAAATCAAAGCGCTCATCGCGCATGTCCTACTCACATACGACGTCAAATTCGAAGACGACAAGGGGGTTCCTCCTCCGGTTTGGAATGGGGCGGCGTATAGCCCGAATAGATCTGCGGAGGTTATGTTTAGGAAGAGAGCTGAGGCTTGAGAAGTCTCCTATAAGCAGAAAGAACACGACGATCAAGATAAGGCTTGAGTATCTTCTGTGTTTTGCGTTTTTTTTTTTTTTGTATTACGTTTTTGTGTATTTATATCTTGGATTTTCAATCAATTTCATTCAGCTAGCTACCTCAGTGTCCTCAGCGTCATGCCCACCCACTGAAAGCACCGTACATATACTATAATCGGTAACGCCGACAAGCGGCATGGCCCGCTACCTCGATATGTATAATACCGTAGCTGCTTACTGCAATTTGCGCGTAAGCCATCCGAAAGTGGTAGACCCCCCTTACACACGCGTGCGTATCAGGTACTTGTTCAATTAACGCGTGATCCCTTTCTCCCTTCTTTCCTTTCTTTGAACGACCGGCATACGAAAAGCTCAACGTTCGGACCACGAAGTCGATGTATAGCTCAATTCAATATCGATCAATGTACCTCGATACAAGTATTCGCGGATGAGTCTCGTTACTAGCCTGGTAACCATATCTGAGTTTCCACGTCCGTACCGTAGTTGAGCGTTACCTCCACTTTGTTTTCGCCCTCGCGCTCTCTTTCTCTGTCGAGACACAGCTTTGCCAGTGTCTGCACATCTACTCTTTCTCCAGTGTCATCAATATCTGAATTCTGTTCAACATCGTCGAACCATAACTCCACTGCCCGCAAGTTGCGTAGCTTACTATAGGTATCACTCTAGTTCTAGTCACGAACTTCAGGAAGTTCTATCCGGACAATAAGACCACTAATGATTGAATAAGATAGTTTCATGTTTACTCTGGAGAAGTTTGAATTCCATATCACTCATAGTAGAATCATGGGAAGCGTCCAAGTCTTGGCAATCTACAAGGCTGCGCTATATTCCAGTAATGTACAGGTGTCTTGAGCTGACTCGGCGATTCTTTCTGATGAAATAAATAGGTTAGTTTTTTTCTATCTATTCTTGATCTATTCTAACCTGCCTTTTAAGCCCGTTTTTCCGAACCGTTTTTCCAGCCTGAGCGCTCCTGGGCGCTGTCGTCACAAATTCTAAATTGAACGCATGGGTACGCTTGGAAGCAACATAACAGCCCACCTGTGCTCCCAAGCCAAGGGTTATTTTGGGTAATGGGGGCTGAATTCCAATATCTCGCAAGCGAAGCTATAAAATGGCATTTTTCTTGTCTTGTTTGAATCAGGTTCTCTTTCTTTTTTCCCTCTTTCTGCAAAGCGCTTGGTCCGCTTATACTCCTGTACTTCCTTCCTTCCTTCCTTCCTTCCTTCCTTCCTGAATCTTTACTTTTGCCTTCGCCGCCAACTCTCGCCAACTCATATTGATTTGCCTAATACCTCATCCCCTCACGAACTCACAAAAGATGTTTAGCACTCTCTTTTTTGTCTTCCTTCAATGTGTATCTTTCCCAAGGCGTAAGTATGCTATAGTACTTATTCGTCTCATACGCTGATTTTCTCATGCTCGTCGCAGTTTATGCCTTGCCTAGCCCGCAGCAAAGTGTCACGCTTGCATTCTACGGTGATGATGGATCTGCTCTCATCCCTGGCCAAGTCCTGGTGCCGCTGGGTACTGCAAATGGTGGTGATCAAACCACATTCCAAGATGTGATCTCTGATGCTATAACTGTGACCAGTACCAGCGGTATTGCAGTTGTCACTCAGGTCGTACCCACATCGTTTACAGGCACGTATACTTGCTCGTTATATGCTTACCCTATCTTACTTTGCATTCCAGCCTTACTAGTTGCATCGGCCTCTGGCTTCGATGTACAGGGCACATTCACTAACGTAGCTGATGAAGTCGTCACATTATCCGAAAGCTGTCATGCAACTGCCGCCAACCAGGGGGAATGTGATATCTCTCTTGCTGGAGTTGTTGGTGCCGACAGCGGTTCACTTACTGAGGAAGTAGTTGCTCTCTCCGTCCCAACTTCTGCCCCTCAGGCTTCCGGTGCTCGCCCCGGCTCTCAGTCTGGCTCATCATCTACACCTTCTCCTACCTCCAAAAATCATGGGTCCAAGCATGAGTTGAACCAAAAGATATTAGTGGGATTGGTGCTAGGTACCGCAGTCATGGGAAGGTTTTTAGCGATGTAAACTTTGGGATCCAGACCCAGTTGAATACCTCGTATGGACCAGGATTTCGAGGGAAAGAAACCTCACATGTCTCATATGTGTACGTTGTATAGCATAGTTTCTTTCTACATAAGATAGTTACGTTCAGTTGGAGCCTGACGAAAGTTGAAATGCCATATACTATTTATCATGGATAGCGACCAGATCTGGTTTGTTCGCTCCTCTCACTCAACTCTCACCACTTTGAGCACTGGTCTTGATCTAAAGGGATTGGCGCTGATGCTACTCCAAGGTTATTACAATATGTGCCAGAAGCAATACCAACATCGTGACCTCAGCATCGGAAACGTTCTCATGGTTGATGAAGCCATCCAGAGCAAGCCTTTCGAAACTTCCAATCCTAATGAAGTTCAGACGGAGATTCTGAAAATTTGTGGAGAACTAAAAATCGATACGCAGTGCCATGGCTTCGTCATCGATGGGGACATGGCTGTTGACTGGAGAAATTATTTCTCCAAGGACGACATTGGTGTTAAAGCAGTAAGAGTTACATTGATATAGTGTTGCTGAAGATTGAAATTTTTATAGGGTACGGCCGAATTCATGTCCGATGAACTATTGAGATCCGGTCGCAAGGATATGCACTCCCCGCTCGATGATTACCATTCTCTCTATGATGTCGCCCAGTGGGCATGTGTATTCCATGAGCTCTCTCTCTAGCTCTCTCTCTAGAGGACTCACCCCAGTACCCTGAATACCTTCAGCTCCTACGCAGACAACTTTCTGGAGATAGAAGAGCGGACGCGACACATCTTATCACCTCTACTCGGAAGAAGGAAATGGAGTTTGGTTGGTAAAAGCTCAGCCGTTTCTCAGAGAATGGCATGATTCTCTTGGACTACTTGGCACCAAATGGAGACTCATTACTCAATCCCAAGGCTGCAGCATTCATCCGTTTCATCGGTGTGCAGACCTCGGTCTACTGTCTTTTCTAAAACTTATCTGTAAACATGTACATCTCTTACCCTAGACTATAGAACAGTACCACGCTACCCAAAACCCATCCCCAACAGTAGGAACACCGTTTCTGCAAATAGGTTACTCGCATAGGTAAGCCATGCTGGAACATCGTGTCGAGGCTAGTCAATATACAAGTCCTGGGCAACAGGAGTTGAGATAAAAGATAAGACGCTTAAGAATGACTCTTCGGGCAGGCTATCACGCTAGGGGCCAAGACTTTCCGTGGCTTCAACGCAAGAGCCGAAGGAACGGTGCACACGTCGGGCTTCGAGCTGGCAGCGCGGCTAACTGAGCACACTCGCTGGGCTGATCTTGCTTCAAGCCACGGGAAGAAAAGTCGACGAGCGGGGGCAGGACTGAAAACCATGTTTCATCGAGCTATACTCAATACTGAGTTAACGAATATAAAGAACAGTAGTGTATTCATAGGTTTGATCGTGGTTCATACAAAAGAAAATAACTGTACACAGTACTTACGATTACCCACCAGCAGCACACAGGTTGAGGCGAGTATAAAGAATAAATCAAAGCGGCAAGCTTTATCCAAATAACACATATTACGCGCTGAAATTAGGAGCGTTCGCCACGGAGACGTCTGGCGAGAGCCAGATCCTTGGGCTGGATAGTGACACCTAAAGTAAAAGTAATCAGTTCCGATGATTAGGACAGAGTGAGCGTACAAGTACTCACGTTTGGCGTGGATAGCAGCCAAGTTAGTGTCCTCGAAGAGAGAGACGAGGTATGCCTCAGCAGCCTCCTGGAGTGCCATGACAGCAGACGATTGGAAGCGAAGGTCGGTCTACGAGGTACACGTCTCAGCATCGTTGAACAAAAGAGTAAGAACAAACGAACCTTGAAATCTTGAGCGATTTCACGGACGAGACGTTGGAAAGGGAGCTTCCTGATGAGAAGCTCAGTTGACTTCTGGTAACGCCTGATTTCACGAAGGGCAACAGTTCCAGGCCTGAAACGATGAGGCTTCTTCACACCACCAGTGGCAGTCTGTGCGTGGGAAAGTCATTCAGTGGCTGTGTAAAGACAACGGCGACGACGACGTACAGAGGCGGTCTTCCTGGCGGCTTTGGTAGCTGTAGGCCATGTGTTAGAAGAGGTTTATGAAGTTTTCAATAGCAACGACAGACCCAGCTGCTTCCTGGGGGCCTTTCCTAAAAGATTTATCAGAAAAAAAAATTGCTTGACGACGAACGACGACAAACCTCCAGTGGATTTACGAGCGGTTTGCTACAAAAAAGAACATTAGAAAGAAGTAGAAGATAGAATGAGAGAGATACAGACTTTGGTTCGAGCCATTATGAATTTGTAGAAGTTTTGAAGGGTTTGCTTGGATAGAAAAACTGGCTGGGTGACGGAGGGTGGGGAAGAAAGGGCGAAAAAGAAACGCTTTTTCGACTGCGATTTGGTGGAAGATGTGCACGTGAGTGTCAATCACGCACGGATCTTGGCTATTCGGAGCCACTTTCTCGTTGGAAGATTGGTTTTTATTTTTTGTAGCCTCACCCTCTTCCTTGTTCAACACAATTTCTGGCTATCTCATTTAAATTCTTATGAGGATCCTTCTCGTGTTTTTCTTGTATTTTAGCTATTTTTTCCGCATGTACAATAAATCGGATGAATCAGAGTGTTTGAAAGCACAGCCACAACAGGAATTTCTCATCATCTTACTCGAACAACGAAAGTGTTCCAATCTAATCCAGAACCCTAGTCTGGTAGGGACCTCTTGTTACGTTCAGGATTCTGATTGCTTTTTCCGCCTCAACCTCACCTCACCATTCGATTCAGGTTCTATTCCTCAAAGCTTTCGATACGGGAGCGGCTGGGTGTCGCCCTGTTCTCTGAGTCCAATGTTCGGGCCTCGGGACTAGCGCTGCTATTACAACAAAATCATCTCATTTCGACTGCCGATACTTTGAGCTCGAAATTTGAACGGAACGAAACATCGATTCCCATGCGATTATAGATGCGATTACCGCCTGTTCCTCAGCACTCCTGGTTGCCCGAAGCTTTTCGCTTGCCGTCTTCTCCGCCGATTTTCCTTCATCAGCTTGGAACGCCATATGGACACTATTCTTCCAGGGACCTTTCAATGTCCCGCTTTGCTTCGCCTGTTGGTCTTATAGTATAGGTTACAGCGTACACTCCTTCCGCTGGTTGTAAGTTTCTTGATTCTTCAAGTTGTGCTTTTCTCTACAGTCTAGCAGTCAATCTCAGCTTGAACCAACCCACGGGACAAATTATTCATGTCCACCAGATAAAAACGATGGCTTCGGGCCTCCAAGAACATTCCGAGTTTTTACTTCCACCAGTTGCCGAGTCATCGTCTAGAGTTCACCTAATAATTTTCAATCTCGGTGTCCCCTGTACTTCGTCGTCTCGTCCATTCACCTCCTCCAGCTCACCTCCTCTTGTTGAAGTAGACTCTTAGTCGCTCTCTTTCATATCACATTCGTTCATAACTCACTTTCTACACCGAATCGTGCAAGGTCGAGAAGGAAGCGTAAGCAGATGCGACGCATGTGTAGTATCTTTTGCATTTTTACTTATGATGGGTTACGAGATTCGGTGGTGATATTCTTTTGCAAGTAACCCTATGGGCTCTCGTCCCAAAAATCACTCCGTATACGCTGCCTATGCAACCTTAGAACCTCGTTGAGAACATGTTGCCGTGGGATCGAGGGACCAGGCACGGTTGTGCGCTCGGCTCTTTCTTATGGGTAAGGTGGATGATTGGTAGGTGTATGATTGGTAAGTGAAGGAAGGTTCTGCCAACTTCAATGCGTGAACAGCAGTCGTGTGCGGTGCGCGAGAACCGGACTCCTTGTGCAGGGCATATGCCACTTCTTTTCGCACTTATGAACTTACAGAGTCAATCGTTTGTATTCCCGCACACCATCCATATCTACTGGTACCGTCAGGTGATAACCAGTTCTAATTTGATACCTTTGAGTTGTCCCTATTGCAGTCTTCGGTGGCGTGCTCCGCAATGCATCCGTTGGGGAAATCTAGCCCCAGGCAACATCGTTCCTCTCCTTATAAACCTCGCAAAAATCCAGCCTATCGCAAATCACACCGATACCGCTCAATGGCTGCCCCCCTGAGACCGATGACTGACGCAGAGTGGGAGGACATTGCACCCCTACCCACTACATTTCCCATGTTGAATCGTGACTCGCCCGATGTCATGGTTACAGGCGAAGAGGACTTTGCGTACAACTGCTTTGCGTGGAGCTTAAATCGTGAGGATCGTTGGATTGTTCCAGGACCCACCCTTCAAGACATCGAGACATATTGTATGAATGCTCCTCCTTTTCCTTTTTGTTTTTCTGAGTAGCGTCCCTTCCAGATGTCAAGCACGCTAACTTCCAACAGACTAAAAATCCGGGTGAAGCAGACATCAATGTCTATGTTGCGATCAGGAAGGATGATAAGGTCCCATATGTTGCACATTTTAGCCGCAAATATGGCGACCAAGGGCTCTGGGAGTCCAAGATGGGAAAAGGTGTCCGCATCACGCATCCCAGAGACGCTTTGTCTGGAGGAGACTATGGCGAGATTGCCGCTTACTACCGAATCACTGGGGATCCCCCTGCGAACCTTTTTCGGTCCCCTAGTCCGAACTCTCAGCTCACTGCACTTGTACAGGACTTGCGTAATCTCTTTCCGAATCTTGCAGCGGCGTTTGATGATGCATACAACACATGGCGTGGCGAGTGGCATAGGATCTTTCCCAACGCGGATGATCTGTGAGCTTACATCCTTGGTTGTTGGAATCTCTCTCAATAATCAAACAGGCCAACACATTTTATGCAGAAAGGATTTGCGCCGTTACAAAACTTGGGAGCCAGAATACTTCCTTTTGCTGTTGGAAAAATGCAGGATCCGCAGGAGAGGCTGGTTCTCTTACTCTGTAAGTTTGCTCTGTTTCAGTGAAACTATAATGTTGCTAACATTTGCAGATGAGTTTCTCATGGGAATTGGGAGCCGTTACCGCGTCACAAAAGAAGACCCTGTCGATTTTTACGATTGGATGAATCGTATGACAATCAGTCTATCTTTATACTTGCAGTTTTCCCAGTCATTTCATCAAGCCGTAGTGGATTGGAGGGAAGACGATAGACCAGACGACTTGTATAAGCGCATTGAAACCAGTGTCGGCAAAGGGCAATTCAATGAGTCTTCCATTGCTCTTGTTATGTACGAATACAGTACAAATCAGTCTGAGCCATGGGATGCGATTTTGCAGAGAATCCTGGGGCTATCGGCGGCATCCCGGTCAATAGACCAGGTTTCTGCGATAGCTGGATGGCTTGGTTTGATAATCCAGCGTCAACAGATGACACGTTGCCGGGGTTTTAGCGCTTTAGCATTCAGATGGGACGCTTATGGGACTCCGTAGTGCCTTAGCCAGATCAGATTCAATTAGCTGCTACTTATCATTACTCTCTCTGTACCAGGTGTATAAATCTTATTATTGTACTTACATGTATCTAGTTTATGGAATGAACATACGAGCCCAACCTAAGCAAAAGCTCTGTGGTCAGAAATTCTACTTCTTTTTCATCATTGCCCAGTGCCTACTCGAAGACGAATATAAGGGGCTTTTACTTCATAACTCGGAGTGCTCAGTGATAAGTCTACAGAGTCGTTCACATTCCGCAGCTCCTCCTTGGAGAAGCTATCAACGATTCCGTGTATAATCGGACCATCTGTTCGGATTGTTTTGTACATGCACGCCTATATATGGCCAATTTATGGCGCTAATTATCTGCATCGCTTTCCTATCACCTCGCAAGGCCCAGGAAGCCAAGGTTGTCCAAATCGGGTACACTTTCAGGGAATACGTTACCTTCCCGCTCCCCGATTTCATGTCACATATCCCTGTATTGGTGATTTCTAACAACGCCTTAGAAAATCTTCTCACGCGATGGCCCGCGCCCCTCCCCGCGACCCCGGTTGAGCTCGGTGTATTGTGGTTTTACTTGTCTCCTGAGCTGTCAGCTTAGATAAATCTGAAAAGTTATTAGGCTTTTTATGTCTACATGTATGTTATGTTATGTACACTACAGAACAACTTAAATCGAAGCTAGATTGAGCCATCGAGAGATCCCAATTAACGAGAGCATATCCGCCAGTCCAATAGAATAAAACAAAACCAGTAATACTTGCCACCATCATAGGCAATACCACTAAGCACATCATAGTATTCGTCACCATATCCTGACCCAACAACATACTCGTTGAACCGAACGCCTGTAATGCATGACACTGTCATAATAATTCTTCCGAAAGAAGACGCTGGCCAGGAGATATTGCGAAAGGTATCCAGCCGTATGCACCGGTGATAATGTCAACAAGGTCCCAACTGCTCTTTTGACTCCAAGAGGGTTTCTTTGATAAACGCGTCGTCCACTCCATTGCAAGGCCCCCTTGTTGATGGGCTCCACGGTCACCCTGATGAGAGCCCCATGAACCAAGCCTCCATGAACCATCAGAGCTGCGGTACCCATGGCCGTCATTACTAGTTTGACTGCCATATCTTACACCAGCTGTTGGTGCGCCAAAGACTGCAAGTGCCTCCGCCGTCAGGGGAGCTGGCACCGTCGAGCTACTGACTTGACTATAATAACCCTGCTCCGTCTCTACATTATACCCATTTACCCAATCCTGTGTCCCCTGTTGGGTGAAGCGGTAGGCTCCATACGGATTCATGCCCACGCGTACTTGATGAGGGCTATGCATTACGAACTTCCACGCACTGACGACTTGTTGATCATCTGGTAATGCCTCCCGCACATGCACCCGCCAGCTACCGGCTATTTCCCAAGCGATATTACGATGAGCAATAGGTCGAGTTAAGGCCATGATTCGGAGCATGTCTGTGGTTTGCGGCCCTCTAAACTTGTCCAAATTGACGCCCTCTTCAAAGAGAATCCTCCAACATTCGTTGGCCTGATAAGGGTCAGCAATCACATCAGCAACTTGTGTACACACACACACACTCCTGGATCGTTGACTGCGGATTGCATCTCGATTATGTCCACGAGATGAACATATTTAATATCCCTCTTCCTATCTCTACTAGAACCGGAGGCAGCAATGGCAGGAATAGTCTCAGCCTCCTCTTTAGGTGCGCTATCAACGAGTTTGTCCTTGTTGGCAGCTCGAAGGGTCGATTTAGTAGTGGGATCTCGCCGAAGGAGGATAAAACAGGTTGAAAATTAACCAGCGTTCTCAATTTCCAGCTCGGAAAACATATCGGAGGGTACCAGGTCAAATGAGGGCTCATTGCCGAATGTCTAGAATTCAATGAAGACAATTTAAACAATAGATCCAACCAACGACCAAGGATCCAACAGGCAACAAACTTACACTCATTTCTTTGCAGGTCATTGACGTTGTGGAATGTAAGAACAGACAGTAAAGCCTACGCCACAATTTTTGTGTGCCCATCTGGCGTGCCTCGTGTTCAATAAATTGTCCGTATCTGGAACAATGGCGAACATGGCATGTGCTCGAAGGTAAGCGTCAGGCGCTCAGTCTATCTTTCAGCCCACGCATTACCAGAAACTCAAGTAAAACCGCATAATAGTCTTCTGATACTAAAAATGATACTAGCTTGCTCACTGTGGGATATCAGGTAGAGAGGAGCTGCCCATTAACGGCAAAAGCCCGTTCCCGCCACCAAAAGCTCGCCACGTACTGATTGCTTTTCCTCTCTTGTTTGCCTTATGCTTGCGGTACCCTCTCTGCCTATAATTTCTCTTCCTACTGGCTACGTTTCTATCTTTACTGCGTCCCCGACCCCCTACCTCCCGGAATCTTCACTCCTCAAAAGAAGGGTCTTGCTTGAATTGGACGATCTCGGAGACAGAGCCGACCTATGTCAGGTAAAATAGACGAGTACATCGATGAGTGCGAGTTTGACCCAATAGACTCAAATGTGGTAAGTACTTATTAGCTTCAGTGCAAAGCAGTTGTTAGTAGGGAGCACACTTGGCTTATGAGGGAGACCAATAGTTTGTGAGATTGTGAGCAGGGAGCATACTGAATCTTGCCATTAGTTTTTGTACAAGACTATACCTGTGTTCCTACTTACCCCACGGCGTGCCACAGTCTTCCTTCAAGCTTGCTATGGCGTGGCCGCGAGGAACACAGGTATAGTCTTGTCAAAAACTAATCTATACTCCATAGTAGGGGTTCCACAAAGGAACAGCTGGCCCCTCGCGGCCACGCCATAGCAAGCTTGAAGGTAGACTGTGGCACGCCGTGGGGTAAGTAGGAACACAGGTATAGTCTTGTACAAAAACTAATCTAGTCTTTCCTACTTACCCCACGGCGTGCCACAGTCTACCTTCAAGCTAATCTCCGGCCCCTCGCGGCCACGCCATAGCAAGCTAATCGGTAGACTGTGGCACGCCGTGGGGTAAATAGGAACACAGGTATAGTCTTGTACAAAAACTAATCTACTCCTTGTCGCTCTTTTCCGTACCACTGTCCCCTATGCAGCAAGTGGCAAGCCGACTCAATGAACCATTAGAGCCGGCTATATACTTTGCCGGCCACTATCCGAATTCAAACTAAGTATGCTCACACTGCATTGAACGCAGTTGTAAGCAACTGCCGCAGTGCTTGCCCTCGGTCCTGTCAAGCTGTTATGCAAAGACCACGAAACCAGCAGTGAGAGCACTGTTTCAAAGTTTCTCCTTTTTTTTAGGGGGTGAGTAAGAAAATCCAAGGTAGGTAATTACATGCTGTGGCGTTTTGGCCATGTCATAAGTCACAGGGCACTGTTTATGAACTTTGTTGGCCCTTGAGTGTACCTACACCGTCCTCCACCAAGTCCTCTATTTTTGTGTGTTACAAACTCACCCATCAACTTTCAAAAAATGCAGTTCCTATGATTTGTCCCCGGGTGCATAGCAGAGTTGCAGATTAATTCATGTGGTACAATAGACAGATTCAAGAGCGAGAGACAGCCTCGGTTGACACGATACTGAGTAACAGTAACGTATTGCAGCATGAGGACCATGAGTGTGGAGCTTCAGCAAATAGAACTCTCGGCATAAACGTTATGCCGCCGGAAGAAAGAAGGAAGTAACCAGCGCGTAGACTGCCTTGTGCCTTGGATCTATCTCTAACTTCTAAGTTTGATTTGAACCTTGTCCCAGAGACGGTCATCAGCGCATTAATCAAATAATAAGCACAGATAAAATATATACGGGGCCCGGCAATAGCTAAAAAAAAATTGAAACTTCATTGAAGGTCTGGCATGCAAAGCACTCTATCAGAGTCTCTATGTGCATTGCCGCCTTGTTCAATACTCTATGCACTGGACACGGCAACCCAGCCTTGATTGCAAACATCTTTTCTGACTTGGCAGGAAAATAATTATAGGCTGACTCCTGAGCGGATATGTTTCGGTGAGTTACTATATCCGATGCGCTCAAGTTGCTTGCTAATTTTGATGATGGTCACCACCTTGTTGAAATGGCTTAAAAAGATCTTGTTTGTGCAAGGAAGTAGACTTTAGCACTCTCAGTTTGCTTCATTTTTATTTTTTGAGCGAGTATTAATCCGGGGCTGAACCATGGCGCCACGCATACCTAATCTTCTAGCGCGCGGAGATATTACAGAGGCTCAGTTAAACTTTGCGTAAGTGGCCACTATGAGAGCCATTCATATATCTTAATTGTTCGCCTGCGCTCAATAGCGGAACGCTCGGATTTTCATGTACAATTCCTGGAACATGTTTATGTTTTATGGTGTTGGTTGCATATGGAGTTGCTTCGTTCTTTCCTAAAGCTAGGGAACACTTGGATCGTGTCAGTTTCCGCCTGCTTGTTTACACATTGATTTTCAAGTGAGCAGTGTTCTCTGAGTGCTCTTTTATTCCTTGTTCTGAGGGACCTTTACTTGTAAGTGTACTCTACGGTATAGCATTCTCCGTCACTGCCGCTCAAACTGGTCCGGGTCCACTGTGTGATTTTGGGGCCTTTGCGGTAAATGTGTGTGATATCTGCCCTGTTCTTGTCTTTGTTTTGATGATCGATTTGAATTGATAGCTTACACTTTTCTCCGCGACGTTTTTTTACAACCTGTATCGCTCTCAATCTCCAGTGAGTTCATATGTGACACTTTCTAGTTGTAGTAAAGCTTATCAATGCTTTTGCAGGTTGGTGCTTGTTCATAAGTTTGATGGCAAAAGGATGGAGAAATACTACATAATTGGTACCATTCTGCTCACTTTGACTTTAACGGTTCCAACTTATGCTCTCAATCAATTTGGGTAACAGTATAGCTCTTTAAATGATTTAACTTATTTTTCATTTTTCCTCCTAGCTTTGACAAAGAGAGCAATACCTGCTGGTTCAAAAATCCTGATTACCATGATCGATTACAATGGTTGATAGGCACTCAGTCTTTCTGGATTGCCCTGGCCGCAGCAATTGAAACGATCTGCTCATGTGTTGTACTATATTGGATGTTCCGTCAATTCCAAGTAAATATTTTATTTTTTGCCCAAACCCTTCAAACTGAGCAATTTAGAACATTTCGCAATATTTCCCATCGCAAGCCAGTCCCAGCATATCAGTTTCAATGGCCAGGAGTACCTGCCAGTGTGCCGCATGGGACAACTTGAATCTCAGTCTGTCAACAAAGACTACTATTAGACAGGCATACAAGTATCGTTCTGTCATTCTAAGAATCGGTATGTAGAGAATTCCCCACTCAAGTTGGGTATACTGAGAAGGGTTGGTGTTATTTAGCGCTGTATCCAATTGCTTCCCTTGTTGTCAACTTTTTGACTGTAGCATTGGATCTTAATTCAACTATCCTTGGAACAAGTGATGAACTAGTAAGTCTGAACACTTTTGCTCTTCTGATATATGCTCCTAATATTACTGATACAGCAATATAGACTGCTTGTTTTAGGTATGTCAATGAACTACTAGGTTCTTCTTGGTTTATGAAGCATTGAAGGTCGCTGTATTTTCAGATCTATGTCTATATGGCTTCAGAACTGCTGTATATGCCATGCTTGCCGCATACGATCCCGTGCGTTTCAACATTAATGTTTCTTTGAATGTATCCTTGACATACTCTTTGACAATTAGGGATTCTTGAATGCCGTGCGGGAAATCCGCGCATCTAGGGAATGGTCCGCCAGGAATACTGGCCTGGCAAATCTCATTTCATGTTTTGCGTCGGCAAGCCGGAATGCGCAAAGAACCTCACCAGAAAACTTGACGCGCATCATTGAGTTCAAAACGGCAACGCATTCGAACGAGTCAAAGGTGTATGATCACTCAACAGATGACCAGAATTTCAAACTGTCCGCAGGACCACTTAAGTCGAATAATCTGAATGTCTCGAGAGATGTGCCTCTGTGGCAACCCCAAGTCGACGAAGAGCGCATTTACTTCACACAGAGCGAGCTTCAGCTTGAAGATGACAGAGAGTTCGGGCGGCAACTATGAGAATTGGAAACATTGAATTAAGCTTTGCGCCTACTACTGTAGGTCGCGGATGCGTTGTACGTCTCTACGAACCTATAGAATGAACATAGTAGTACTTAAAAAACTAGGAATTGTTTGTATTCTTAAACTCGATAATGTAATCAAATGCAATCCTCCTTTTGGAAGCACTTTGGAAGGAATTGTGGACAGCAAGTGGATCGTGACTTATAAGTTCTAACACCGGTATTCCATGCTGGCACTCCGAGTTTTCTGACTCAAATTTTCAGTAATCGCTTGTGGGGGTGACAGTTGTCACCTTCTAGTTTACTTTGCTATTCCGTGCACTTGCAGAAGCGGTGCTTGGTGGATCATGTTAAACTTGAACTTTGAAGTGACTGACGTTCGGCCAAAAACATGGGGAACATACTGACTTGGTAGATAACTCGCAGGATTAGAATACTTTTTACCCTCGGATTCCTATGTAGGATTTTCTGCTGCTAGTGGGGCTTGAGCTTGATATTTTTGATTGAACGTTGAACGTTTGAACCAAGTTAAAATTCGAAAGTCCATGATGCACGCATGACGAGCTAAGCGCTAGAGCGCTAAAAGGTCAAAGCTGTAATTTGTTCGTCTTTTCCTCTACTATTCCTGTATCACCAGTGACCAAACTACAGCCTTGCCATAGGCAGCCAACTCTAAGTGAGTCTATAAGATACTGTAATAACATTACTCTCAAACTTGCTGCTCAATTTTAGTAATATTCTAGCCGACATTCGTATCGCTCAACCGTCCGCATCAACTGCAAATACCTCTTTTGCATGCGTGGTATCTCTTTGCGAACATGGATCGCCCAACACTATATGTTTCATCCGAGCGAACAAACCGCTCTCCTCGATCTTCTCGCTCTTCAACTCCCAACTCTCGGTCTTCAAGCATTTGCGGTCGCTCTGGCTCTGGTTCTGTGCTCAACGCTGGATTTTGGAGCTGGGACTCGGAGAGATCTGAGATGGTATTCTGTCGAAAGCATGGCGGCGTGGCTAGTGAGAATGAAGAGGTTTCGGCGACAACGAAAGTGCGCCAAATTTGTCTATCTTGTTCAAATCATGGAGCTAATTTGGTTCGCTGATGTGGTTCGTTCTAGAGTCCTGCAAAAGCGGAGGTTACGACTGATCCACCGTGTACCTCAATAGCCTACACTGAAAGTGGTTTGTCTCAGGACGCGTTATGGACATTTCCTGTACCAGTCGTGGGTACACCCAGGCGCGGGTATTCTGACCGAACCTTTTCTGTCTCTGAACCAGCGCCAGCTTCTTTATCGCCGCCATCCTCTCCGCCTCCGCTTAGGCTCACTACTGGATCCCCTGAATGGACCGACTGGCTACTTCCAGATGGCGTAGACACCTCCGTTCCCGAGGCTAATTCCTCTGACTTTCCCGACTTTTCAAGCTCGTTCGCCTTCGCAAATATATCTAATACGTCCACGCTCTCTTCAGATTCGTTTCCGCCTACGCCAGGCGACTCAAGCCATATCGTTGGAATTGGGTTAGGTCTCCGTCTTCCATGCAGTCGTGCTCCGAAGATGAAGTTCTCTTGTCATGACGGGATGCTCTCGGAAACATTTTTACAAGAAGTCGCGCTGACCTTTGGAGTGCCTGACGATAGTCCGGACGGAATTTCTAGCGGCATGACCTCTGACTTTGATTCTGACGACAGCTTTTCGACCAATACAAGTAGCTCATTCCTTGTCTCCGTCGTTTCCAGTACGCCAAAACCCGCAGGAACCAGCCCAATTCTCGACGTATCTCAGTCAAGGTCCTCCGAACCTCCCTCTACTCAGTCCGCACTTCACACATCTGTCCATTTACCGAAACCCCATTCTGGAAAAACGCTGCAGCGACTCAAGTCTGACTCTACTAATCCTCGACCCGGCACTCCTATCGCCAAACCAAAGAATTCCATGAACAATCCCAGGTCAACGAGTCTTCAACGTCAAGGCGCGAGAGACGTCACTGCCTCTACTGTCTCTAGTTCACTGAAGGGATCTTCATCAACATCAACGCCTCGTGCTTCTAGGATCGCTGCTTCCATCAGTCGCCCGAAGCGTTCCGGCACCGCGATTGATATGGTAGAGAAGGAAAGAACGATGGCGGCCAAGGAAGAGAAGACGGTGGTAGAACGAGTGGGTATGCTCAATGGTGAGAGCACCGTGAATCATGCGCAGTTGTGGGAAAGGAAAAGTTCTTCAAAGTCTGCGAATTTGGAAAAGAGAATGTCTTGGAGGTAGACTGCGTTCTAACTGGAATTTGTTAACAATGCAACATTGAATCGAAAACCTGTGTAAAATATCAATTGGCAAAGAAAGTCGAGCGAGCTTTGTGAAAACTTCAAACGGTGAGCTCATAAGCTGTGTTGCTTTCTTGAGATTAGATGGTGAATGCGTATCGTTTAGTACAATCTGAGTCGGTATGTGCACAAACTAAGTCCACTCGGCTGTTCTAATTCCAGTGGGCAGCATGATTAGAACAATGCACCTTTTACTGGTATCCTGTAGCAACCTAGAACGAAAGGAAGACTTCCTCAGTAATCCCGTAAGTGAGTAGCAAATTAGGTACTATATTCACAGATTGAACAGTATTACATCGATACAGCAGTGAATCGCTCAACCTATACTCAGCATCCAGACGACTATTCTACCACCTTGTGGCAGCGGAGCATTTTCCGGAATCCTATCATAAACTACCTCCCATCCGGGACCTATCACTTCCGCGTATGAACCAAAGTTCCCATAGTAATGCTGTAGAGAGGGAACATCAAGAGGTGCTGGATGCTCTCCAGGGGCGAAGTGGACGTCTGCTTCTTGTTTAAGTCTCGCTCTAAGACTGAAGCCAAGTCATTGCCATGCCCAGGCTTGTCTGAGACTTTATATTGAATGGTGGCCTATTTCTGGACAGCAGCTATAATCAACTCACGAACGGAAGAGAGCGCACATTCGCGTCAGTCATGATGTAATCTCAACTTACTATTAGTATATGAACTGACGAGGCAGTCGAATCTTTTGCAATCATGGCGTCTCAAGACCCTTACACCAAGTCCTATCGCGACTCATACGACAACGCCATTAGCGCGGTAGACGAAAATCTTCGTCCGCTTCCCATCCGCAATGGCAATGGCGGCGATATATTGGGTCCCCGTAACCTGATGCGAGAACAACAAGTACCAGATATGGTCAGACCGCCACGAACCGACCATGGGACGATGGCAAATATGAAGTGGAGCTTTGCTGACTCTCATACAAGAATTGAAGAAGGTGGATGGGCGAGGCAGACTACTATCAGAGAGTTGCCGACAAGCAAGGAGCTTGCTGGTGTCAATATGAGGTTGGAGGAGGGTGCTATTCGAGAGCTGCACTGGCATAAAGAGGTATGATTACGAGGAGCATTTGATGATTAATTCAGGGATTTTTCAACACTACTCACAGGCGGAATGGGCATACATGCTTCAAGGCAAAGCGCGCGTAACAGCCCTCGATACCGAAGGCGGAAGCTTTATCGGTGAAGTCGAAAAAGGTATATCTACTTTCTAATTGTGGTACGATTCAAGCCTTACTATTGATGGCGGAAGGCGATTTATGGTTTTTTCCGAGTGGCCATCCCCACTCACTCCAAGGTCTTAGCCCCGAGGGGTGCGAGTTCCTACTCATCTTCGACGACGGAAACTTCAGCGAAGACTCTACCTTCCTGCTCTCTGATTTCATGGCACATATCCCTGTATCCGTGCTGTCCAAAAACTTCCGGGTGCCTCCAGAAATCTTCTCGCACACCCCTACCTCTCAGCGCTATATCTTCTCCGGGTCCGTGCCAGGCCCCATGGACAAAGAGATGCCATCTGGGCCCCACATCAAGAAATCCAAACTCCAATTCACGCACAAGATGCTCGCACAGCAGCCAACCGTTACATCAGCCGGTGAAGTGCGCATAACTGACTCGAGCAATTTTCCGATCTCCAAGACCGTTGCCGCGGCGCATGTCACCATCGCACCAGGCGGCATACGCGAAATGCACTGGCATCCCAACGCTGACGAATGGTCTTTTTTCATTCGCGGCCAAGCACGTATCACCATTTTTGCATCTTCGTCTGTAGCACGTACATTCAACTACTGTGCAGGTGATGTGGGTATCGTGCCCAAGTCTATGGGCCACTACGTCGAAAACATCTCTGCGACAGAACCACTCGAGATGCTGGAGATCTTCCGTGCTGAAAAATTTGAAGATTTTAGTCTCGAGCAATGGTTAGCCAATACGCCACAAAGAATGGTGGTGGAGCACTTGTTTCAAGACCATCCGAAGGCTGGGAGCAAGTTCGTGGAGGAGTTGAGGGCCGAGAAAGAGGAAGTGAAGGTGAAACCAGATTTTCCCGAGTTGGGTGGCACATCGCCGTCTGCCAAATGATTCCTTTCTTCTCACCACTCATTTCCACATTGTAAGTTAAGCATCAGTGCTCACCGCCTTTGCCCCGATCAAGTTATCGAAGTACGCCCCAGATCTTTTAAACTACTACCTCCAGTCCAAGCACAGGGGCAGTCGAGCTGTGCAAGAGGAAAAAAGTTCTTTATTTTCGGCAACTTTCTCGCTGTTACCTTTCGTTTGAACCATTCATCCTGAAGATGAGTAAATCTTATTCTGCTAAACATAAACTTATAAAACCATTTCTTTTCCATTCGAATCTACACCTTTTACCACAACCCTAAGTCCCTGCTCCGCCAGTAGTAACAGTGGCATGTAATCTCCGCTATTGACTTGATCGACGAGATGAAGCTGGATGGAACGTAAGCATGACAAGCTCATATTTGGCTTGGCTCAGAAACAACCCAATTTTCCACCCTTGGATCTGTCCATCTGGACGAAACTACGCCGATGAATGTAACGACATCAAATCCTTCGGATTTCATGTTCAGCGTCAAGTAGCGAAGTTTCGGGACGAATGGGTAAATGGAAGATCGTAACGACTTTGATTGGAATGGAGGAAGGCTTTCGATAAATGATTTTGAAGGGGATGTCTTATCGGCTGAGATTTGGGGTCATTCGGCTTCGGGTCCTCAGCCGAAAGTTCAACCAAAGAGGAAAGCCGCTTAAGTGACTAGGTCTTTATCGGAAATGGAGACGTCCCGCATCCTTAGGATAGTTAGGAGGCAGTCTGAGGTCTGAGGAGTGAATCAGTCTGAGAGTGAATCGTCTGAGGAGTGAATCGATATGGCTACAAGCATTCCAAGTCCGCTCTAGGACCCATTGGAATAAAAAGACCCATCATCTAATACTAGAGGGGTGAAGCGATGGAATTTAAAGGGTATTGCGCTCTTCAACAAGTCCTTCATAGAAATGAACATGAAACGTGGTAATTGATGTTTGTCGAGCAGTATAATCCAGATCAGTGTCCAACGAATCATCGAACCGGTACGGAAGCACTACAAGGTATTGTAGCTTTTGGAAACATTCTAGGAGTCATGAGAAACTCTCAAATTTGGTTCGTATTCCAGTCGCGTGAGTTGATTCAAAAGTGGCGTAGTGGTTGGATTCCATGTGCACCGGTATGCCGACAGGGAAAAGAGATTCGGAGCACGAGATGAAGTCAATCATCTGAGGGATCATTCAAGCAGCACGTCTGAATTACCACTGTCTCCAGTAACGGCAGATCCAGTCCACGCAGCGTAGGATAAAACGTAGGATAAAACGTAGGATAAAACGTAGGATAAAACTCGTCCGATGGCGCAGAGTCAAGATCTTATGTAAGTTCGCCTATCGGGATGGCCAATTAGTCTGACCAGTAATGGGTGACCGATGTATACGCATCGTCATTTCCGATCCATCCACGACATTCCTAGGTGTATTTTGAGAGTAAGGGGATGGGATTTTGGACCGCTCAAGATACATATCCAGACGAGCATCAAGCGCAGCGTTCTTGGCTTCATTGTTCATCCTGATCACACATACTAACAGTAGAAGCTGGACCAAAGGCTTGGAAATGACAACGCAACAGAGTTCCACCGGCTGCAAACCGGCTGATATAAATAATGGGATCGACGGGATCACGATAAGTCGTGCTCTCCCTGGATGAGAGGTAGAAGATATGTTGGCCAAGTAGCTCGTTGGGAAGTTGGTGGATAGAGAGAGGAGAGACGATATCTTGGATCTTGCTATCTCGAAGTCCTCGTTTTATCAGAAATAAGAGATGCGAGACTGACCTGCACGGAACGAATTTCGGTAGCGTAATCCAAAGGGTCTTCATCTATCTCCTGAAGAATATCGGTTGCTTTAACGCGCTGCTCATGCGAAAGTCACCAGTGTTTCGAAATCAATCATTGGTGGTAGTTTTTGAGCTCGTGAATCGGGGCTTGAAGTAGGCGGACAACATCTAGCTGTTAGTGGACAAAAACATCAAGCGATTATCAAAAATTCGGTAAAAGAAGCTTACTGCAATGGATATAAGTCGTTGATCTTAATGGAATCCTAAAGAGTAACAATCGAAAAGTATCGAAAAGCTGTGATCAAAATTGCTTTCGGTGGGGCTCAATACCGGAAGAAGTTACAACTCACCTAGTGATACCGATAAGTTCGAGTCGGAAAGGACGTTAGACGCTTCCAGAGCGAAATTCGAACAGTTAAGGCCAAAAGAAAAGCTCAAACAACTTGTGTTTCATGTCACGTTACATGATGTCGATGCCACGCTAGTCACTGAGTCAACACACACGTCTTGCAATTGATACTGAATCCGATAAGGAGACCCACTTCCTTAAGAGTATTTGTCTTTCCAGAGGTTAAACTCTAATTGCGAACGACAGTTGGAAACAAGTTGAAAATAGTTCTGAACAACTCGAAAAATTTGAATGACTGTAATGCGACAAACCAATTTGAACCTCAAGTAATTCTTATGGTGCTCATTTCTGCATCGGGGGCTTGCTTTTTGCCTCCTCTTACAAAGCCTTCCTCAGGTACCGTATTTCATGCGATATTCAAGGGCTTGTCTGTTTCTTTCGCCAATCCCACGTTGCTTTGGTGCGTAGTTACTATCACTTTTTGGCAAGGCGCGTTTGCATTACTTCGGGTGAGACGTCTAACCATGTGAATTTCTTTACTCATGTTCAGAACCTGATGAATATGAACTCGATAACGTTCTTTGCATCATACTAATACAACTGATAGGCACGCTACAGGCGCTGTATCGATGACGATGAGACTCACGGTGGTTGCGGAGGAAAAGGCTGGAAGGGAAGGATATAGGAAGTGAATTACCTGGCGCGGTGCAAGATCTGAAAGAGAGGAAGCTTCTCCCTCACGTATCCGACATTCGTGTCAAGATCATTCTTTCGAGACAGCTGCGGAGTATGCATATATGAGCCCAAGTTTCATCGATCGGATGCCAGATAGTTCAATAGACACAAGAGAGAAATTGACGAGCTCAACACCGAAGCACAGGCAAACAGCCTGGCACATCACGGATAGGTCCGTAACGCAAAATTTCATACTACAGCCTAGAGAAATGATGAGGTAAGAAAGAGACATCGGGTAAGGGGAGTACAAAGCTAGAATTGCTGCACTCTGTTGTTGACCAAGGAGAATGGACGATGTGCTCTGAGGGTTACTAGGCGCCTGATAAGCGCTGAAGCGTCGAATTTGGAAAACTTGAGTTTGGACGATCAAAATGAAGGTGGGTGCAGGGCGGGTGGGCCTTTTGGAAATGATCCACTCAATTGAGTAAACTAATGGCGTGTTGGTGACAGATATAACGACTACCTTTCACCGCCGATGTCCTTCGTGAACATACAACCGAATTTTCAATGTTCAAACGTTCGCGGCTTATCCCTTGGCTTGTCCATCGCTCGCTTAACGATCTGAATACAACGCATATTACAAAACACACTGGAACAACAGCTGTAAAGACGAACTCACAAGTTTTGACTCGACGCTTTGATAGTGGACATAAGTATAAGCTACCAAACTAAGCAGTCTAAAGCCAGACCCCAAAAGTTTCGGGTCAATGGCCGTTACGGTTATTGTGTAAAGAAAGTAAAATCCGGGAAATCGGAGATATCGCTGGAAGGTGGAAGAGAACAGGGCGGAATGATTAGATGCGCTGTCGTTAAACAGACTCATTAGTAAATAGTGATACACGAAGCATGTGGAGGGAGCGATGATGAGTCCTGGAATTGTGCAACTTCAAGAAGGTCACCTTTCTCGCAAAATTCTTTCTTCAGCATCTTCCGTACATCTTCTGTCTCCCTCGTTGAAATCGAGGCCCGCCTTAGCTCTGCTTTTACATGGCAACTTCGTGAAAGTCGGTTAGCAGCATTAAGGTGCACGGATATCGTTAGTGGACGAGGTAAGACAAGTTCTGAGCAGTGCGGTCGACTTCGCATGGTCATTGAAAGCAGCAGTCCTGTGATAACATTGGATCGACTTAATCTGAGTGATTGGGAGAAGACAGCAGACGTTTGGCTCAATATGGACTTGAACAATTGTATTCAGCAACCCGTAGAATAAGAGACGGTCGCAAACCGGTATCTCGAACAAGAGCATTTAGCAAAGATCTGGCCAAAATTGGGGGTGCGAAAAAGATTGATGCGTGATACAACAACGGGCGAGTATCCGACACTGCCACTGTAACAGCTCTTCCGCTATCACCGGCGTTAGTCGACAACCAAATCTACCGCCTCTGAATTGTAAATTTACCATGTTCTCGGATTAACAGGATTGTTGGTTAATGGCCTAATGGATCCTCGATGGAAAATGGGGTTGGGAACCGGAGGTAGAATTTCGACTTTTCGCTGTTCAATTACACCGATATATTCTAGCACTAATTCCCACTTGGTCCCACATTTTAACAGCCTTTCACTTATCTGGAATATTCCCGGGCTCCTTCTATGGCTCATAACTCATCATCAGAGTGGTAAGTATTAATAATGTGATGGGCGCTTCCTCTTCTTTGCCCAGTCGTTAGTGCACTCGAGCGCAAGGTGGATACTGAAAATGGGAGCAGTGAGCCTGAGGATACTTATTTCATCCAAGAGTGTTTCTACGAACTCTCCATACTGAGTTTTGAATCTGAGTTTGTGGACACACCTTTTGCTGACGCACATGGAACTTCTAGAGAGTCAACAAGGCAGAGTGGACACGGTCTTCGTTTTCGTAGCTACGTTTACCTCGCATCTAAACATTTCATACCAGGCCGGCAAGCAGAGCTGTGTAGTGGGAAAGCGGGAATTGGGATAGATGACATTAGACACGCTTATGGACAGAGATATCTTGTTTGTCTTCGATAATCATGATCCATATCGCTGTAGTTTGCAAGAACTCGCTGATGAACAAACCGCCCATGTCATTCATTCCAGTCTAGCCTCAGTAGTGCCTTTTTCAAAGGCGACACAATTCTTCCGGACGTCTCAGTCAAGAAGGGTGATGACGCTTGGGGTATACTAGGTTTAATCAAATGCGTTCAGCAATAAATCTACCTACAGTCTATCCAAGGTTCGGGTCAGCACTTTCCGGTTCAGGAAACTTGTGTGTTACCCTATACTTACCGCTCTACAGAACCAACTTGATGACATAGTATTTCGGACAGGAGGCTTATGCCGGGTCAAACCAAAGATGAACTTCGGTTAAACAGGCGGATGACTCAGGGGCTACTAGGGTTTTCATCCTCCTCAAATTCCTTCAATTACTGCTACCGGGTATCCAGCGTGTTCCCGTTTCGCTGATTTCACCCACTGAACCAAATCAAGCCGGTTCAACGATTCCCGCTCTTAGCGTACTTATGCCCTACAAATGACAGTCACAGGACGTCCATGGAGCATCCACAAAACAACGAGAGGTGATAAGGTGGCGAAGAGCAGCCCGAGTTTGGTACTACCCATTGACTCCGACTCCGATATGTATGGGCCCAGGGAAGGAAGGAAGGAAGTGCATTAATCAGCATAGTCCAATCTCGGGCTATACGTCGGACATTCCGGAGAGAATGAATGCCGGTTACTCAGAATACAGGTGATAGGTATGGTTCAATGACTCTAGGAGATATGCTCTTACTTCTGCCTTTTGGCCACAGTACCGAGTATACTCGGGGAAGAACATATTCCAGCAATTTCCTGAAAGATCGATGATGGAACTAACCAAACGCTTAGCTGCTATTGCTGCTATTGTAGTAGCTCTGTTAGCTTACTCCATCTAATCAATCAATCAACGGATAGGCACTATCGCTAAATGGTTTTTGTTTATGTTTTTTTTTTTTTTTTTGTCAATGATGTATAAAAGCCTACGCGAAAATGTTTTTTTATCCTCAACCTCCTCGACATGACCATCTCTTTTGCTCCAGTTAATCAAGTGGAGGACATAGAGAAGGTATCAGTCAGCATTTTGTCTAACTCCTATCTTTCGGTTCTGACATTTATTTTCTATCAGATAAAGAAGGCGGTCCTCGACGTTTTGAGTATACTAGAGATCGACCCACTCTCCATAGTTCCCTTTAAAAAGACTCCCACTTTTGAACCATTCCTAGCGGAGTGTGTAAAAGTGGCCCGAGATCGTGGATATCTGAGCGAAGAAAATCAGCCTTTCCAAGTAAAGCATGTTCACATCGGCGCGGCCGTCGGACACTACACATACCTTCATCACAAGAACACAGCGAGTCACGATGTAGCCGTACTTTCATCACTCCTCATGGGATTTCACTACTGCATTGACGATTACTGCTTCGAAGCAAACTCTGTAGCAGAGTATGGCTCCTGTCTTGCCTCAGGGCGTCCTCAGCTTGAGAAGGGACTGAGTGATCTAGCATCACTATCGGCAGAGCTCTCGGACATGTACGGCCCAGTTACCGGGGACTTGCTACGCATATCAAATCAGGCATATGTGATGGGTAATCATCTTGAACGCGAGATGTGTGGTTTGCATGCAACAGTAAGTTACATCTCATTGGAACGTCTCCAACTCACGATAATGTCAAACAGTGGGATGTGAATCATAATGCACCACTGTTCCCAGCCGTCCTGAAGAGCATAACTTCAGCAGCGACATCATGGTACTTGCTCTCCTTCCCTTGCGACGTTCCCGTTACCCGGTATCTCCAAGCATTACCAGATGGGATTTGTGTGCATGCTACCACAGCGTAAGGATATCGCCCATTCAAGGACCCTTTTAGCTGATCTTTGAGCTCTAGAGATATCATGTCGTATTACAAGGAAGCAATCGAAGGCGAATTCAACTGTGTTGAGCAGATGGCCCAACTGCACAATATGGCGGGTCCTGACATGCTCGAAGAGCTTGTGAAAAACGTGCGACTGAGTCACGAGCGAGTCATTAATGTCCTTTCAGCCTCGGACCCGTCAGGCGAACTGGTCTCCTGCTATAAGAGTGCAATCGTAGGGTTCATTGTTTTCCAAGCGCTCCATCCTCGGTACAAGATCAAAGATTTCGGTATATTCAGTTTTTGACAACGTCGTAGCCATGAGTCTTACGAGGGTGCCTTGGATCTATTGAGAAATTAAATGCAATTGTATTACTAGTATTGAGTAATTTATAGATATTGAGTGTACTAAGTAGTGGGCGCAAAAGAGGCAGCTGGGTCCTGCATGATGCTGTTCGTCGCGCACATGTTCACATACACAAAAAAGAAGCCTCCCCCATAGGTAAAGTTTGAGCTACAGCCTACCTGTCGTAGCTCCTAGTCCAGCTATAAGTTCGGGCCATTAGTCCTTGTGGTTTATAACTACTAGGAGGCGTGTCTGGGGCATGTTTGTCCTCTTAACTTAATAATGCCTCCAGATAATCCTTTGTGTGCTTGAATACGGCGAGTCGGGACTACTTACTATCGATAGTATATGTTAGTACCGTGGCTGGGGTAAAGGCTCGTTGAAAGTAGGACCGACTACCATCTAAATGGCAATGATTGTTTTGCGTAGCAATCCCTTTTGGGAGAAATGAAAGTTTCCCTCGAAGCCCCAAGACGCCTGGGCGGCTAATAACTGCATACATCATTTCCTTTTGCCCGGTGTTTGCCGGTGAATCTGATGGTGGTTGCCCGCTATCTGTCAAATGACACTAAAGCTCTACAATTATCTCTAACGACGACAACACTGGTATTTTGGCAGTCGGAATCTTTCCACTTTTTGACCTTTTGACCTTCTCACCGCTTATTATCTGCGACGAGAAACGAATCGCAACGCTTCGGCTATTTGATGCCGAGCGCCATTTGAGATATCTCTCACAATCAGGCAGAACATTGGAATTTGGCAAGAAATTCGAGAATTGTGGAGGGATTCACCAGGCATTCTTAACTATAGGGTGAGACTCGTATGAAAAATGAAAACTCAAAGGTGACAACTCTAGGGCTAGCATTCAACTTGAATAGGTGTGCCTGTGAATCGAAACATTAAACTGCTCTAATCATCTAGCTAGAATCATGGATCCAGCATCCCGGCATGCAGATGGGAGGGAAGACAGGAGGGTTCAGGAAAGAATCGCGCTTCATACGCTCAAAGATTCTTGGCTCATTTCTTGGCCGAGAACGGCCAGTAAACTCACCAACGTATGACCCTGTGGTTGATTCTCTTGGTCAGGGGATTCCGCAAGGAAGGTCTTTGGGAGGTGCCACGAGCGATGTCTCATCCATTGAACCGGACACAACAAGCCCGAATAATACAACAAGACGTTATGTAGCTGCTGCAGTATCCACCCCCCATAAACCCGTTTTGCAACACGCTGATTCTCCTCAATCCGCCTCCAGTCCTTTCTATCCTGTTCGTCTGGTTCCTCATCTTGGTTCTAGAAGTCCATTCTATTTCAAGGCTATCACACGCAATATGCGTGTTGGTGGCCCAGTTCTGCGAATAGGTCGCTTCACAGATAATGGTGGATACGATAACGATGACCCCCATTTATTTAAATTGGGATTTAAGAGCAAAGTCATGAGCCGTGCTCATGCAGAGTTATGGCTCGAAGCTAGATCCGGCTCCGATGCATCTTTGGTTCCTGGTGTCCCGAAATTGTTCATCCGTGATACGAGGTCGTCTTCAGGTACTTTTCTAAATGATACTCGTCTAGCCACCGCCGGTGATGAATCACGTCCATTTGAACTCAAAGACGGAGACCTGCTGCAGATGGGAGTGGATTTTCAAGGTGGCATTGAGAATGCACACAAGAGTGTCAAAATACGCATAGAGTTGGATTGCGAGTGGCAGACTGCCCCCGCCATTGATGAACAGATCTCGGACATAGAACTCCTTGATACTACTCTGCCTCCGGCTCCTGGCGTTGATCTCAGTCTCCCTGCATCCCCTGTTGTTGATCTCACCGTGACTCATTCCAGCGGCAATGAGCAACCACAACTACAGGATCCCATTACCCCGGTGATTCATGAAGAGAAGTCAAACACAGGATTAGGATTCCAAGTTGATGATGTACGCAGATGAAGCCACTCTACCTCTATCTCTTGTTGTTGGTCTCACCTCGACTCGTGTTAGCGAAGATCAACAATCACAACCACAGACTCCCACTGAAGCACCTGTTAAACGCTGGGACTTACCACAGACTCCCATTAACGCTCCTGCCTCTGCCACACACAATTTGGACCAAGCAAATTTTGGGTATAAGTCTAACATCTTTCAAGTTGTTGTGCACACTTAACCATTTCCTATTTCTAGCGCTTTTTCGTTTGCCTCCGACTTCGAGGTGCACAACAGCCAGTTCAATTCAGCCCATATCATCAACCAGAATACAATATTAAACCAAACCCTTGAACCAGGTAAGTAGAAGATAATATAACAGTGTCTTTTTCGCCTCAACCAGTGCTTGATTAGATATAAGTTTATGTACGGTAATCCCTGGTGTAGACTTGTCCTCTAGATTGAGGGGTACGAGTTACCAGCCTGCGCAACACTCAACGGAGCTTCCAGAGTCGGAGAACTATAGGTTCTTGCAAGCAATAAATGTACAGCCATCCACTCAGAACAAATTTATCGTGCAAACATCACTGTGTATTTTGTGTATCAGTATGCTGCTGTACTATTTCTTCGTAGTACATTTATCACTAAGAGTCGTTGTATGACACCTGTGTACACTACTGTCGAAGAAATGAACCATACAGAGGGAAAGGACGGAGAGGGATGTGCGTGGCCTCAAGAAAAGTCTCAAGTGGAGAACAGAATGTATATTTCTTTGTTCAGATAGTGTAGCTGAGTAGAAGAAGCACGAGCAGTCAGTAATTGTGTCAAATAATCAGTGCTTCAGTGTTGAGACACATGGTGTGTTCGGAGGCAAAGTCGTCACGTATGTGTAGCATTTTTTACCATTTTCAGTCCGACGATGGGGACATGTATCATAGCGCGGTAGAGCCGAGCAATAGCAGTAAGGAAGCTCGCGTTGTGCAAGCCATTTTCGGGGTTGCCACGTGGAAAGTCATCAAGCGCTCAGAATTGAACCGAACCTCTCTTTTACACCAGTTTACACCACGATGTTTTTCTTGAGACGATAATCTACCGCATCGATATCTGTCTGGCCCAGATTGCAAGCACTCAATTGCAAGCTCTGCAAGTTCGATACACATGACGATAACTGGTGTGCTCGAAGCACACTTTCTTCGGGAACTATTATTTACAGTCAAAAAACGCTGAGAAGCTTTCTCAAACGATCTTCACGCGGCTTCAAATCTTCCTTCTCACTATGAGCTGACTAGGGTAAATGGCCAAGGTGATATGGTGCAACAGCCAAGGATCTGTATGTCTCGTCGTCGCAAATCTGGTTATCTGACCGACAAGATGGCTCCACCTGCGCCTCGCTCCAGTTCTCCTTGCTTCTAATTCCTAGAGATGCAGAAGAAGGGCTCGTTTACGATGGACAGCGATATTGTGGATGACTCAGTTTTCACTCAGTAGTTATACGTGCCATCGTTCACTTCTGCGGATTTTGGACTGACACTTTTCGCTAGTCTTTGCTTATTCGTCACTTCAGCCTTTGTAAACAACCATACATATAGTACACTCTCCATTGATTGCATCTTCGGTGCGATCCTTTTTCGAACCCGTGACAATCGTTGATTCCGAGGACCATCTCTTGTCCAGTTACCATCTCATGATTCTCTTGAACCATCATTTGGAGTCCTCTAAAGCTACGTTCATACTCTGGAGATAACACGGGATTCAACATATTTTAGTCGAATGAATTGCCCTCCAGAAGATTGGTAACCGGAGCTACGTGCATGTTTCGTATTTCTTTTGTCTCGTACCCAATCTCTCTCTCTTTCTTCATCTAGATCCCACCCAGAATAGCTCCTCCGTCGATCCTGACGTTCTCCCGCACCGCTGCTTCGTCCACTACCGCCACTCTCTGTTCAGCTCCGATACCTTTTCTTGTGCGGTATCCTTTGGTGAAGTCCAATCGCCTTTTTCTCTTTTGATCCACTACAACGCGCACGTTTCTGTACCAAAAGCTGGTGGCTGCCTCTTGAACCATGACGCAAAACCAAAAGGACCGCTTTCCTACTCGTCGCGCAGACGGGCTACCCTGGTAGTACCCACACTGTTTTGGTGTACAAGCTCTTTCAGCTTCATCGAGGATCATCTTTCCGGTTTCATGAGCCTCTGAAACAGTTCATCCCTAAATCCCTAACTGCTACGCGCGCGGCCATTGGCCCAAATCTTTTCGCTTACGCTTCTCGTTATGATTTAGTCCACACAATTATATTGTACAACTTGAACGACCTCGATTCTGGCTGCGCTCTTATCAGTGAATTTCAGAAAATGATCATAGCCAAGATTACACTTTCGTTGATCATTCCTGCTGACAGTGCATGTTATATATCCCTCCGCTAGTTGATAACTGAAGTTGCCGTCGCCCTGGAATCAAGTCTGATGATCCATGTGGCTTCATGTCGTACTATCCTGTGACTATTCTGTGATCTAGACTTGGCTATGCCCGCTTTCACTGACTTGAAGGTAGAGGTAATTAAAATGTAAACGACTCTTTAGGATGCGATGATAAATTGGTACTCCAGCGCGTACTTTTGTGTCAAACGTACCTATACAAGTCACTTGAATGCTCGCAGAACCGGCATATCCGCGTAACTGGTACAAGCAACTTCTAAGACAGGATAGATGAATCGCAGGACGTGTGACTTCAGGCTGAACAAAACAGCTCTATGTAGCAGTCACCTGTTACCGATGAATTCTTTTGCGAGTATTTTGGTTATCTTGTTCCTTGATTGGTTTACAAGAGAACATAGGAAGCTTACACCTTCCGATGGTGCTACCTGAAGAAAATATGGAATGTCGATCCAGAACTTTGGTACAGACCCACAATATAAGCTGATCGTTGCCTGTTTTCTATCTGCCACTTCTCTCTCAATGGCTTCTTCTAGGACCTGGTTCAGTAGGCTCCAATCTCTTCTCGTGTCTATGAATCCTCAATTCATTTTTAGTCACTGGCTCAAGTAGTGGTCTTGGACGCCAGATGGTTGAAACGGCGCTCGTAAACGGAGAAAGAGTTGTCGCAACCCTTCGCACGCCAGAAGCAATTTCTGACTTGGGCGCAAAATACACTGAAGACCAACTGCTGATCCTGAAGCTTGATGTGTCCAAACGAGACGAGGTTGTTTCCGCCTTCGAGTCCGCGAAAGAGGCATTTGGAAGGGTCGACATCGTTTTCAATAATGCGGGAAGTGGAATCGTGGATGAGGTCGAAAACACACCAGAAGAGCTGGCTCGTTGGCAGTTTGAGGTGAGCTTTTTCAACTTCAATTTGTGCCTTCCTGCCCACGTTATGACAACTATAGGTCAACTTCTGGGGCGCATGGTATGTCACGGTTGAAGCAATGAAATGCTTTCGCGAAACGAACACTCCGATTGGAGGAAAGCTGATGCATATGAGTTCGATGCATGGAGTAAACACTTTTCCGGAGGGAGGCGTGAGTAAATTTACATAGCGCTCCTGCTTAGCACTAATATCCATATCAGTGGTACTGTGCGACGTGAGATATACTTTCAGCTCCTTGCGATGTCTCTCCTCTGATCTTTTCGTGAAGGAAATTTGGTGCGAATGTCTGTTTGTGGTGTATGCACACTTACCTCGTTATTTATATTTGCAGCGGCCCAAGCCATGGTAGAGTCACTCACAAAGGAACTCGATCCAGCGTGGAATATCAAGGCTAGTATAAGGCTAAGATGCACTACCCACTCATGACAATTACACATTACACAGATTGTTGTGCTCTGCCCAGGATTTTTCAAGACTCCAATGGTTACCAATACTCATATCCTAGAACCCCTTCCAGCATATGCAGTGAATCCTCAATTGCCGACGATCTTAGGAAGGAAAGCTCTGCGTGAAGGTCAGGTACCTACCGGTGACCCCGTGAAGCTTATGAATAGGATTTTTGAGCTTTCCAAGACGGATGAACATTTGTTCCATGTTCCGCTGGGAGTCGATGCCATTGGTTTATTTGAGGCCAGGGCAAAGACTTTGGGTTGTGCAGCTGTTGGCGGGGTAAAATGGTCGGAGGATTTGGCTTTCTGACAGGAGGTTTCTTACCCCTTCGAGTACCAAACTCATATATTATAACATGGATAAGCTGTCGGATGTCCATCGTACTCTTTGCTGATGCGGCCCGGGTATGGACTCTATACAGCCGTATCCCCCATTGCTATTGCTATTAAAACTCTATCTAGCTCAAGCCTTGAACTCCGTTCAAACGGATGAGCTTTCACTCATATATACGCACATACCAAATAGGCTACATCATGATTGCCCTCGCGCTCTTCCTGTGGTCCCAACGGGAATGGCGATCTCTTGCGCTGAACGTATGTGCTAAAATACAGTTCGACTTGGATGAGGTTCGGATTATAACGGTGGAAAATCAAACCTCACTGAAGATAAGCAGCCTAGTGAGTAGTCCTCTATCCACATATTAGCATTTGGTCTTCGTCGAACAGCTACGCGTAGATCGAGGGACGTGAGGAAAGAGTATACACTATCGAGAAATTACGAGATGAGCACAAAAACAGAATGGGATCGCTTTGACATCTCTGAATATCAGGGCTCTTAGACTTCACTTCATCTCACTATCTGAGAATGCGCCAGCCTTTGTAAACAACCCTATAGTCCCCCTTGATTGCATCTTCGATGCGGCCCTTTTTCAAACCCGTGACAATCGTTGATTCCGAGGACCATCCAATGTCCAGTTAGAGTCCCCAAAAGTCCTGTTCATACTCTGGAGATAACACGGGATTCAAAATGTTCTAGTCGAATGAACTGCCCTCCGGAAGATTGGTAATCGGAGCGAAGTGCTTATGCGTGCATATTTCATATTTCTTTTGTCTCGTACCCAATCTCTTTCTCTTTCTTCGTTTAGATCCCACACAGAATAGCTCCAGAATAGCTCCTCCGTCGATCCTTACATTGTCCCGCACCGCTGCTTCCTCCGCTACCGCCACCTTCTATTCAACTCCGATACCTCCTCATCGTGGATGCTTCTGGATGACCGATTCTGCGAATAGGCTATGCCTTCGCTCTGACTGATCCATCCGACTGTTGTATCCCATCTTCAACGTAGAATGGCGTTGAAAGAATGGACCGACTCAAAACCGAAACTGCTTTCGGTCCTATGTCCGTTTGTCCGTTTATCAAATAGTCATAGGCGTGAATATTTCCGTCTGGTTGTTGGTTTCATAGCTTGTGTAGAGCGCTACAACGCGCTCGTCACCTAAAGCTGGTGGTTCTTGAACCGTGATGCAAAGCCAACAGGACCGCTTTCCCTACTCGTCGCGCGGACGGGCTGCTCTGGTAGTACCCACACTGTTTTGATGTGCAAGCTCTTTCAGCTTCATCGAGGATCATCTTTCCGGTTTTATGGGCCTCTGTAACAGTTCATCCTCAAATCCCTAACAGCTACGCGCGCTGCCATTGGCCCAAATCTTTTCGCTTACGCTTCTCGTCATGATTTAGTCCACACAATTATATTGTACGACTTGAATGACCTCGATTCTGGCTGCGCTCTTATCAATGAATTTCAGACGATGATCATAGATTACACTTTCGTTGATCATTCCTGCTGTTAGTGCATGTTATGATATATCCCTCCGCTAGTCAATAACTGAAGTTGCCGTCCCCTTTCCGTAGCCTGGAATCAAGTCTGATGATCCATGTGGCTTCATGTCGTATTATCCTGTGATTCTGTAGACTTGGCTATGCCCGCTTGAACCGACTTGAAGGTAGAGGTAATTAAAATGTAAACCACTCTTCTGGATGCGATGATGAATTGGTACTCCAGCGTGTACTTTTGTGTCAAACGTACCTATACAAGTCGCTTGAATGCTCGCAGAACCGGCATATCCGCGTAACTGGTACAAGCAACTTCTAAGACAGGATAGATGAATCGCAGGACGTGTGACTTCAGGCTGAACAAAACAGCTCTATGTAGCAGTCACCTGTTACCGATGAATTCTTTTGCGAGTATTTTGGTTATCTTGTTCCTTGATTGGTTTACAAGAGAACATAGGAAGCTTACACCTTCCGGTTCTGTTACTTTGATACGAGATCATTTGATGCGACATTGAGGCAAAATGGGCGCAAAATCTAGGGCTTGTCACATTGATCTCGCATATTTTGGCAGGGAAATCGTTCTCACACCTTGTCGTATCAAAGTTACAGAACGGGGCCTAAGACGGGATAGATGAATTGCAGAACGTGTGACTTCTACAAGGCTGAACAAAACAGCTCTATGTAGCAGTCACCCGTAACTGATGAATTATCTTGCGAATATTTTGATTACCTTGTTCCTTGATTGGTTCACAAGAGGATATATAAAGCGTACACGTTCCGATGGTGCTAAGTACCTGAAGAAAATATGGAATTTGGATCCAGAATTTTGGTGCAGACCCACAATATAAGCTGATCGTTGCCTGTTTTCTATCCGCTACTTCTTTCTCAATGGCCTCTTCCAGGATTTGGTTCAGTAGGTTCCAATCTCTTTTCGTGTCTATGAATCTACCTCTTAATTTATTTTTTGTAGTCACCGGGTCAAGTAGTGGTCTTGGACGCCAGATGGTTGAAACGGCGCTCGTAAACGGAGAAAGAGTTGTTGCAACCCTCCGCACACCAGAAGCAATTTCTGACTTGGGCGCAAAATACACTGAGGACCAACTGCTAATTCTGAAGCTTGATGTGTCCAAACGAGACGAGGTTGCTTCAGCCTTCGATACCGCGAAAGAGGCGTTTGGAAGGATCGATATCGTTTTCAGTAACGCGGGGACTGGAATCATGGATGAGGTCGAAAGCACACCAGAAGAGCTGGCTCGTTGGCAATTTGAAGTAAGCTTTTCAATTTGTACCTTTCCGCCCATGTTATGACAACTATAGGTCAACTTCTGGGGGGGGTGGTATGTCACGGTTGAAGCAATGAAATGCTTCCGCGAAACAAATATTCCGATTGGAGGAAAGCTGATGCATATGAGCTCGATGTATGGAGTAGATACTTGTCCAGGGGGAGGTGTGAGTAAATTTACATAGCGCTCTTGCGTAGTACTAACTTCAATATCAGTGGTACTGTGCGACGTGAGATATACTTTCAGTTCCTCACGATGTCTCTCCTCTGATCTTTTCGTGAAGGAAATTTGGTGCGAACATCTGTTTGTGGTGCATGTACACTTACCCTCGTTATTATACTTGCAGCTGCCGAAGCCATGGTAGAGTCGCTCTCAAAGGAACTCGATCCAGCGTGGAATATCAAGGCTAGTACAAGGTTAAGATGCACTACTTACTCATGACAATTACACATTATGCAGATTGTTGTGCTCTGCCCTGGATATTTCAAGACTCCAATGAATACCAATGCTCATATCCGAGAACCCCTTCCAGCATATGCATCGAATCCTCAATTGCCGACGAACCTAGGAAGGAAAGCTCTGCGTGAAGGTCAGGTACCTACCGGTGACCCCGTGAAGCTGATCAATAGGATCTTTGAGCTTTCTAAGACGGATGAACATTTGTTGCATGTTCCACTGGGAGTGGATGCTGTCGGTTTATTTGAGGGTAAGGCAAAGACTTTGAGCTGTGCAGCTGTTGGGGGCGTGAAATGGTCGGAGGATCTGACTTTCTGACAGGAGGTTTCTTACCTCTTCGAGTATCTAACCCATAATTATAATATGGATATGCTGTTGGATGCCCATCATACTCCTTGCTGGGCATACGATGATACGGTCACATGGACTGTATACACACGCCGTATGTCCCGTTGCTAACTCTGAACTCTCAAGCCTTGGCCTCCGTTTAAACAGTTGAGCTTTCGCTCATGTTATGCAACGGTGCTTGCGCTTTTCTGTCATCTGCCAAGGCTTACCTCAGTTCGTGAAGTTCAAACCAACTTATACGCAAGGTCTCGACGCGAATGGAAACCTTTCGCGCTGAGCGGATACTCTGCTAAAATAAGGTTCGACTTAGATGAGGCGATTATAACGGTGAAAAACCTAAAACTCCCTGAAGATAAGCAGCCTAGTGAGTAGTCCTCCATCTACACATTAGCATTTGGTCCTCTTCGAATGGCTACGCGTAGATCGAGGGACGTGAGGAAAAGGTTTGTGTAAACTAACGAGAAATTACAAGATGAGCGCGAAACAGAATGAGATCGCTTTGACCTCTCTGAACACTTAGACCACTTCTTACTAGCCGAGAATACCTGACAGAAGGCTCAGAATCGCATAAGAGTCTATAAGAACGTACCCAGCACCACTTGCCACTTCCCGGGGCCCGATTCGTGTTCCTTTACAAGCAAGTTGGGAAGCGCGTTGCAGATACTGAGACGGACGGTATGATTAATGCCCGGAGTGCCACCTTGGAATCAGTTGCAAGAAAGAGCTACACGACTCTCGAGAGATGTAGAAGCAAGAAGCATGTGTATTTCAACTGACATCGCCATCTACTTGACTTACTCATGAGTCATTACTCGGCGATCGGACAAACAGGATTGGGAAGCTAATAATTATGCGGACTCTGCTGGTCGAACTTCTTGCTTGGAACGAATCTCAGCTAGGTATGTTCGATCGTATCACCCAGAAATAAAGTCCGTGGAACTTCCTGAAGGCACAAGCTTAGCCCAAAACTCAGCGTGATGAGTATATTTGCAACATCCTATCGAAATGTGCTCAGCGATCTCAAGGAAAAAACCGAAAACCTAGTAGAATAGAACTACACAATCAATTTATACAATATCCCAAATTTATGATTAGTACATATCACTTTCTACGAGTGACTTTTGAGCACTTTTTTATTTTAACGAACGGTGCTGGATGTTACAAATTGAAACCACCATCTAGGCGTTGCAAAGACGAGATAGGCGATCTACGGCGATCGCTTCTACATTAAACCTGATCGCCGTAGTACATGCTAGGAACAAAAGAACCGTCAGTGAGTATCGAATACACATTATCTTGTAATTGGGAATGATACATACTTTCCTTGCTTTCCGAAAGTGGGGCTGGCAAACGTATTCAACGGGAAAGAGTTACGATTTAGCTCCTTCTAATCACCAGACATTATGAACTTCAATAGCTGGTAAATCTTGTGGAAATCTCTTACCGTGCCTGCAGAATAGACTTCCCAATCGTCCAAGGCAGCCGGGCCCGCAGATGGCACCCTCGTTCCAAGATGGAACATATTGGTATCGTTCGTTGTGCCCTGCTTATCAGTGCCTTTTCCAGCAACCACTCGACGGGTGTTCAGTCTAGAAGGGTAGGTGAGAAGGTAACAACTATCATCCACGGACGAGCTCACGTTGCCATGAAGGAGATTGCGTATACTAACAACCGCGATATCAGACTGCGGTTGAGACGGCGAAGTCAAGGAGACGTACGTTTGCTCAGAATAAAAAACACGCCGATGAAGATCAAGTTATTTGGCATTATATTATACTAGTTGGGAAATCAGCAACGTGGACGGCCTGCATAACAAAGCAACGTACAAGGATCACCGTGGTGATACTAACGACACTGTGGGATCGACAACATTAGAATAACATGCTCAAAAATTGCTCCAAAGGCGATAAATGGACCAGTACCTGTATATCGAAAAAGATCACAATATCAGATAAAGACTCGAGTCCGAGTGGCTAAGGATTACCTTGTCAGAGCACCTGTGTTTATCGCGTATCTGATAAGACTGCTCGCCAATGAATCAGACCTGTCGTACATCGTTCATTAGTATCCTATAGGATAAATGGCAACCTATGCACTTACTTGTGATAGCCTGTGCGTAGCTTGTTGAGAAAATAGCATAGCGCCGCGGCAATGACGATATCCGTGAGCACACCGACACTAAGCGAGGCTGTCCCAAGAAACTACAAAGATATGAATGGCAGTAGTATAGAAGGCTACTTATACACGTACTCGTAGCTTTACCACAGAAAATAGGTCTGGAAGCATAAACCTAGGTAAAATTTCAGGGCAAATAGGAAATGCGAACACAAAACAGACGCACGATTTGACGGTGAATGCTGAACCATCTATTTAGAAACGAGCTGAAACGAACAACGGGAACCCACGCACCGATCGACAGGCCCAAGCCGCCTAAGGAAAGGATCGTCTATAATAGATGTTCAATGACCGGCGTTTACTCGCGCAACGGCATAACCTACAATGACCCCGGCGATCCAAAAATTATGCTTGCTAACTATGAACCAGTCAATCGTAGCCAATTTTGCAGCGGAAAGGACATACATCGCCATACTCTCAAAGCAAATGCGCTGGCTAGGCGTAAATTTAGATGTTTATGCAAGGAACCGTGAAACGTGCTCACAGTTTGACAATAGCACCAACAATCGACTAGAACTTTTTCTCAGTATAGCGTAACTCGGTCAACCGGGATCCCACATACCCCGAGTGTTTGCTGGAGCTAAACGATGCGATCGGAATATCAGTCATATAGCCCTATACATGAACGCCACTACCTACGATAAAGGACCTGGAGAGTTCAGATTCTGTATCAGAAATTTCTTTCGCCGCGAAAAAGAGTCTAGTACTCACCATATTTGAGTGCCTTCAATGAGCGTAAGAGGGTCCCCAAAACTTGAAACACCATAATGATAGTATATTTGACCGATAAGAACTTGGTCGGCTGTCTCCAGAAGTCTACGTGGCTCGTCAGCGGAGATATCACGACTAAAGCTAAGGTCGCGCACACAATAAACAAAACCTGAATCAAGCCATTAATCACGATGCTATTATTAGAGGAAACCCAACGCACGATAAACTTATACACCGGTCTATCCATCGGATAATTGACGAAATAGGTGTACATTTGGCTCATGAGAACGCCATATACACAGCAAGCAACCGCGAATCCGACGAAGAGAGCTCCCAGAGTGTTATCAATGGTTACCCCGACGGGCACCAGTGACTCAGTCGCGTCTGCCATACCGAGCGCAAGTACGAAGAGAAAAAAGGAAAGAGAGAAGGAGAGGAAGAGTTATGAAGGAACGATGGGGGAAATCCGGCATAATCGATTCTTTTGCTTCCTTCATATGCAAAGATCATTTCCATCATAACGAGTGTGTGGAGACAAAAAGGAACCGTGCATATGCGTAATATGATTAACTCCTATTCAATCCCTTAAATTGAGGGTGCAGTTTTTTTACTTGGGCGGTGCCGGATACCAAAGTGGCTACAGTGACCAGGTTTGAGCAATGAGTCTTGATATTGGCGACGTGTCCCAGCGTATTTCGACTAGAATAGCTCCAAGGAGTGGATCTGATTGTAGAACCAAGGTCGTATACCTATATACTCAAATCCAAAGTAACCAACAGCGAACGAGTAGTAGCTGTCTGCGTCTCAGGCTGTCCCAGGCCGGAAGCAAAGGCACATGGCAAATAAGTCAAAAAAGTCCCGCATGTGGAAGATCAGAAGAACACACCGAAACCGAGAAACTGAGAAAGCCTAAAAGGCCGACGCATCGCAACGCAGCGCTTCTCTGGCAACCACTAATTTCCTCGCTGAGCAGGAGAGAGATGTAAGAAAAATAATTCCAAGAGACCAGCAAGAAACAGGTAACTTACTCGTAGGAGAGAGTTGGAATTACTGATTTACCGATGTAGATGATAGATGATAGATGATAGATGATATTATACGACACCTCGTCTCAGCGTCGAATCAGTTAGCCAAGCACAGGAATCGGCCAAATATATCTTCCAGACTAGGATAAGTGGCTTATTGGGGAATGACGTTCAGCGTGCCGATGCTGAAATTTTCGAAGCCTACAGACAAGGTCAGCTCAATGGCAAGATCTTTCGTCCAAAAACAAAAACTTATACTCGCCTTGCTTTCACAATCGTCTCTCCTCAGCGCCTCAGCGCTCAGCTCAACCTCTGTCCCCGACGACTCGGGCGACTCGGAGTCAACCGCGTTTTGTATCACCCGGTGGTCATGACGGGCTTCGAGGGTAATTCTGAATCCCGGGCGCCCGTGGATCGGATAGATGATAAAACAGGTCATAGTGAGTATAGAAAGCCACTGAGAACTATAGTGCAGCAGATATCGGGGAGACTAATCCAGGTACTTCGACCATGGTAGAAGCGGCAAGTCAAGGTTTATATTCACGTGGATCAAGATGGCTCGGCTTGTCGGCATTTGAATATTTAAAATTTCACCGTTCTTCGAGGAACAATGAAGATTGATTTGCTTGTACACATAAACATACATATACGTTAAGTATTTGGTATCCAGTCCATATCCTTGTCCATGGCGACGTCTGCGACTCATCGATTCACCAGTTCAAGCAAGCAACCCACTCTCCATCGAACTATCCGGTATCTTCACGCTCAAATTTCCTGTGATTTCGACCTCGAACGAGCGCTCGGTGTACGGTGGATAGCGAAGGAAAATCTTTTGCTCGACTCTGCGCAAGATAAGGTTATGTTGCAGAATCTCCCAATAAAAAAACACTCACTCATCAGGAACATCCAACGACGTCCTCTCATACGTGAAACAGTTGAAGGTATTCTCAAGAACTTGACGGCCGTACCCGGATTCACCTACACCTCCGAATGGAAGAACTCGGACTGCGATTGGAGAGCATGGGTCAATGGAAAAGCTCGACGACACGCGGACGTACCATCCAACTGCATAAATGTATCGTTGAAGATAAGATTTCCACTCATCGTCAATTTCCGCGCTGCAAAATCGAGTAAAGGATCAGCGATCTGGATCATCCGAAAGCTCAAAGGACCCACCTTGATTCTGCACTTTTTCGCTCTTCGAGAAAACGTAAAGAACGAGGGGATGAGCTCTAATAATGTGGGTGAGGAAAGATGATTCGTGCCGCAAGAATGAGTATGAACAACTTACCCGGCACTAATAAACTCGCATGCTCTCTGCATATCCTCTACCTCTACGATGATCAAGATGGGTCCAAACGTCTCTGTTTCGAGGAGTACATCGCCAGGTTTCACCAGCTAGAAGAATATAAGCGAGGAACGAAGAGGGACAAAGACTGATACCCACAACAACAGTCGGCTCAATCCTCCTCTCAGTCTCGTCGATACCTCCACCCATTAACACCTTCCCTTCCGTCTTCTCCAATAAACTCTTGAGTCGATTAAAGTGCTGCAGATTGATGATCCGGCCGTACGAATCGGATTTGAACACAGACGGCGTGCCATCAGGATTAGGAGGATAGAACGAAGCGTATGCTTTCTTCAGGCCCGTAACGAATGACTGAGTGGCGGAGGGAGGGATAAGAAGATAGTCCGGGGAAACACATATCTACAGGATTGTCGATGGTAAGTAAAGTCGGCCTTATTGAGTTATCAGTACTCACCTGTCCACAATTGCTTATCTTTCCCCATAAGACCCGCCTTGCAGCGAGTTCCAAATCGCAAGATTCCGGGTCAACTATCACAGGGCTCTTGCCTCCAAGCTCGAGAGTAAGCGGCGTGAGATGCTTGGCTGCTGCTGCGGCGATTATACGTGCGACCGTACCGTTCCCAGTGTAGAAAACTACAAAGGGTGGATGAAATTAGATTGGATCTTCTCGACAAGGGGTTCGGTACTCACTGTGGTCCCATTTCAGTTCGAGGACTTTAGTAACCTCTGGTACGCCTCCACATACAACCCTGATCGCGTCCTGGTCGAGATACTTTGGCACTAGCCGTTGCACAAGTCCAGCGTAATTCGACGTGACTTCGCTAAGCTTGAGACAGACTGTACAACCAGCAGCAATGGCGCCGATTGTTCCTTGAATAGATAGGATAAGAGGGTAGTTCCAGGGTGAGATAACTACGATGCAAAATCAATATTTGTACTGATTAGGAGTCAAAGTCACATACCTAACACAGCGCCCTTGGGTGTCGGCGTAACCCTGGGCTTCCATTGTTTCTGTAGAGGAGGAATGTCGGGATGGTCTTCAAGGTTCTTCTCTTTAGCCCATTCCGATACCCTCTTTGCAGAAATTATCGCCCTATCGATCATCACGTTGAGCTCAGTAAGATAGACCTCGAAAGCGGGTTTGCCCAAGTCTTCATAGATAGCGTCTGCAAAAGCCTTGTGGTTTTCCTGTAACATACGAGCGACTTGCAGAAGCTGGTGTTGACGCCATGCGATAGAAAAGGTTTTGCGAGAGGCGAACGTTTGGTGTAGAAGACTGTGAATCTACAGTGATTTAGCAAAGAATCTACAGATGATAAGTATAAGTTTACCTTCGGTATTTCGTCAAAAGGCGTATCAATCATGTTTGCTACACTTTCTACAACTTTCTGAGAGCGATATCGAAGAGGGGAACAGTGTAAATCGCGTAAATGACGTGGTTTTAAGTGAGAGAAAGCGGAGCGCTTACCGGATCATTTCCGATTTCACGTGAGAAGGAGATGACCCGCCTGCGACATTGTCGCCAGATTGGGAAAGATTATAGTACTTGAGGTTTGTACAGTGGTCGCCAAGTGGGACTAGCGGCGGAAAACAAAGCAAACGCGCTCATGCTAGTACATAAAGTACACTACTATTGAGTTAGTTCAAGTTTCTAGCCTAGAGAGAATTGACTAAACCGGACTTACTTCTAATATGAAGGAGGGCTGTGTAGGGCAAGTGTATGGCACGCGGGTGAACAGTCCAGAACAGCTGGTGCATCTACAGCAATTGCCGCAGAGCTTAGAGGCAGAAGAACTCCGCAATCGATGATAGATGGTCCACCAGAAAAAAAAACAAAAGTTATAAATCGGCCGGTGCCGGTGATCAATGAGCCTTTCAGTTTAGGCCTTCAGGAACTATAATCGAGAACTGGGAATCGGAGAGGTTATTTCATGAATCAAGCAGGACGGTCGACTCCCAGAACAAGAGGGATCGCGACGACGTGGTGGTACGAGTGAAAGAACAATTAGATTATCTAATTTACATAAAGTAACAGAATGCCGTTTTCACGCGATTGATTGCAGTTAACGTTGATTGCCCGTTCTAATGGATTTGCGCGTTGGAGAAGGTTGGAGGATTCAAGTTGCGCCAGGAAAGTACTCCTCCTCGTTTTCGGGAACCCTGCAGTCGTGATGGGGCCCATAACTAGTCCACTATATATTCGCGCTAAACAATGATACACCCTTTTTCAAATTCAATAGATGTACTGAAGTACAGTTCTATCTATAGTGTTAAATGCTACGCGCGTTAGGGTAAGAGATATAGGTGTCTACGGGCAAGTTCCGAGGTCCGCGCACCGATGGAACGTATCACTGCTATAGCCTTCGGATGCAACGATTCTGTCCCACTTACTTTCAAGCATACCGAGAGATCTATACCATTCTCTGAGGAACGGCTGAACTTTTACTAGCCAACCTCCATGTTCCTCGTTTTCCAAGTTTTGCGAGCCCGCCATATCACGCGTCACCATATATCTTCCCTTTCTACCTTCAAGTAATTTGCGGAAACGTTGGAGGCTTTTAAGGTGGTGCGTCGGACAATGGAAAACACATGCCCATTGTGCAACATAAAAGAGCGAATAATAATCGTCAAGGGGAGAATGCATATGGTTCCTACTCAGCAACAGCGTGTCAGACATGAAATTAGCGGTACCCTGTGAAAAACAGTCAATCCTCTCAGTAAACACGACATCGATGTTCTTACCAATTTAACCTTGATACCTTTTTCAGTGAAATAATCTCCCAGGTGACAGCCAAATCTCCGTCGATGACAAAACCATAACAAGCTTTATCAATCTTCGGTTCATGGCAAATATCCAGTATCTTTGTCTGAGTTTCATTAGGGATAGTAGAAATATCGAAAGGTTTGCACTCGATGGCTTCGTCAACTATGAGAACGTTTCCGATGCTGAGATCGCGGTGCTGGAATTCGTTCTGGCACATGTTGTAATAACCTTGGAATCGGACGTCAGCTCCAATCACCCAGAGATCAAGACTGCCAATATGGGCATGAAGGATTGCTCGAAACAATGATGGCATATCCGAAGCAGACTCAACAGCCGGCGAAAGAGCAGACATGAGCCAAAAGGGAACGATATTCTGGTTCCTGGCGCGGCAGTCCCACTTCAAAGACAGAGTCCCAACAGTAACTGTCTGCCTTACCCAGAGGTGGAAGTAGAAGGTGGTTGGTAGTTGGGCAATATTCCTTGTGGTGGGTAAGAAACGAGTAGACGTGTTTTGGCACACCAAACATGCCACTGCAGGTACGAAGAAGATCAGCTTCTATGAACGAGTTCTTCTGGACTGGACCCAAGAAAATTTATTAACGCGAGAACCGTTGCTGTTTGGTTCTGGAGTGGTGGATAGAGACAAATAGACTGCTTGTTGTATGTATTCTACTTCATCACGCACGGCCTTGACAACGGGCGAGGCTAAAATGTCGAATGAGGTTGAAGTGATGTAATAGAAAAATAAGTACAAACCATTCACAGAGGTTTCTGATGCTCCCTGCTTGGAGTTCCCGCTGATGTTGCTGTGTTGTAGGACACCCTCACTGGGCAAAGCCTCCTGTGTATCCTGTACTATGCTAGGTGGAAACTCAGCTCCTGTGGTATCTCCAACGACATCACTAGAGGCGATTCGGTCTTCAAAGTAGCATACGTGAGCACCGCGACCACGAATGTGTGTACTTTGATGCAAGATTGAGCCGTTGTACCATGTCGGCAAACCAGCATCCCCGTGGGTTTTCCATGTAAAGATGGAGAGAAGCAGCCAAAGAAAAATTTCCTTTCCCTCTTAGAATCAAGCTTTAGTGGGTCAGAGACCGTTAAGCCACTGCGATGGAAGAGAAGAAACTAAGCTGCCCCGGTTGAGTCATCATAAGCAATAACCAACGAGAAAAGCCGAAGCGGACTGGCGCTGAACAGGCAGCGAGCGTAAGTGGCAGCCTGTACCACTGCATCCAAGGGCCAGTCCTTTACTACAACCGGAATGATCATCTGCGAATCGTCCACGCTCACTCGACTCCAAAATTGACTTATCCCAAACAAAAAATTCAAGTTCTTTGTAAAGCGCTTTCGGGAAAGGTTGATCCAAGATTGAGGTGATTCATCCGTTCAAGGAATCGGCAACCGGTAAATTTTCATTCAAGTTTGTCGATAGAGATATCGTAGTACTCGATGCAGTCAATGCTTCCTGGTTCGTGGCGTGGCGCTGTTAGTTTTCTGGTTTTTGCTGAAAGAATTCGTGCGAGCTGTTTTGGAGGAAACTCCAAGATCTGCGCTCCGATTTCTTTCTCTATTGATGAGTCCGGCTGACTCGAGGTGGACGATCTGTGACTGGAGAATGCGGATTTACGCGTGGATGACTTGATACACCACGATAGCCTGAATATCCTCTTGTAGTCAGCGAAGAAAAGCTGTTTGTTATATGAGCAATGTCATGAAGTTCTGGGACAAGTTGGCGTGGCATGTTTGTTTGTCTTCGGATAATATGATAGGCGCTCATCTCGCACATTGAATGATTCTTAAGCGCCTAATCCTCCTGATCCAAAGAGCATCCAGAGCTTACTGAGTGTTGTCCCCCCGGAGGATTCGCATAGTACCGGCTCAAGCGCTCAGTCAGCTGATACGAAGTGTCGATATGATGTTCACATTGTGTCTTGTATTTACAGAAACCGACTCTTGCTCGACTCCCGAGTCCTTACACTTCTACTAACTCCGACACAGTCACTCGCAGGACTTTCAAATTCTCGTTTATCACAACTCAATGGCCGGGAATAGTCTCTCCTGTTACAAAACGACGCCCAAGACTATTAAACACTAGGCTAGCGCTGGTATGGTACATCTCAGATACTGAACCCCGAAATTTGCAAGCTAACATGCTCAACGACTCTCTTGCAGCTGACCAGTGCGGGTGCTAGTAGTAGTTGGGTTGCTTGTCAATCCTCATATAGGCGCATCTGGTAGTCATGACATTGCAGGGACCAAATTAGAAATAAATGGGATTGCTTTGACCTCTCTGAATATCAAGGCTCCGAGTCCTAGGTCTCAAAATCTCAAGCTTTAAGCTTTAAGCTCAAGGCATATTTCTTTTCAATAGTTGAGACTGCTCAGAAGAGCATAAGAGTCCGGAGCGCCAGGGGCAACGTCAACCTCGACAAATAAACACGTACTTAGGTGTATATATCCTTTTATAGAACTGGACTTCTTTTTTGATCGGTTCACTTTTCTGGATGGGAAACCCTAACCCAAAAATCCTTTTTTCTTTCATCGTCCATGGTCAGTGTTAGTGCAACAGTTCTCCGCATCTACTCATTCTCAATTTTGAACAGACTTCAGAGGCAAAGCGGTCCCAAGAGCGAAGGTATTCCTCAAGTACTTACGAGTTTGCCACAATTTCACCCGACAGGATAGAAAACAACGGGCTGCTGCCGAGGGCCGCAAGTTTTATTCGAGGCCAAGCAAAAAAAACAATGGCGGCGTAGTCATCGATTGGACGACGAATCAACCGGCCACAATCAAACCTGTTCCCTACACCATTGACCAATACCAAATGGTCACTCCCCAAACGTTTGACGAAGCTCCGGTTGACCAAAAGAAAGCAAGACCGAGTAAGGATATCGATAAAGGTGCGATTGAAACCGCCCTCAGCAAGCTTTGAGATACTGACGACATCTGCAGGAGCCTGCAGGTTGATTTCTGGATCCAGCTGCGTGCCACTCGACGCAAGTAGCTCGTCGACATTGAAATCAAGCATTTGATCTTTGTGGCAAAGAGTGTACATGTCTCGGTAGCTAAAGATAGGGAGTAATGCCAGAGATATATACGTGTAGTTGAAAAGATTGTTGTGAGAATCTGTCTCAGGGTGGACAAGGCCAACACGTCGAGATAAAGACGGTTTTCCGAAAGGAGAGACTGATCATGATATCTAATGCCAATGGTCGCGGAGAAACTGGAGCTTTGAGCAAGTGAAAATTGGCATTCACCTTCCAAAGGCAGAGTCTAGACTCTACCAATGGTTATCAGGGAAGGAGGCAAGCAACCAGTTGATTCTGTCGCGTAACGGGCAAAGTACAGCCACGGCACTCATCAGGCGAGCGCTTAAGTCTTTTCTGTGGAACGTTTGCCTCTTTAAGCTTTAGCGCTTTAACACTCATGCCAACGCTGACGCAAAGGTCCAAAACCAGTCATAGCTCCTTCCATGGCTCTGACCACCCCAACGGATCTCGTAGCTCTTCTCAGCATGCTTTGATTCGTCCCATGCATCCAGGACAAACTTGCTACAAACATACTTGCCCATGCAGCCAAGAGAAAAGGTACTTCGTACTCTCAAGTCCGAAAAATCCGATAGTTGCCGGTAACGATTAACTCGGAACTGTACTCGATGCCTTGTTATCTTGTCAATACGAAACCCGCGTTACTTTTAAGCCTCTGCTAGTCTGCCTGGCCTCTGCCACCCATCGTCACGTCGTGATCGATGTAACTAAAGTTTGGCTAGAACAAGATTTGATGTATTGATCTCCTTCTGCATTTTGTAACACCTATAATATCCCGCATGATCTCAGCTCCCTTTGTCCCTTGTCTCATTCGCTCCGTTCGTGCATCGACTGTGAGCGTATTTACTTTCAATCATTCACTCATCTGTACTCACCCGATACTTGGGTAAAAACATCGGAAAGATGGGATTTACGAAGCTCATTCTCTCAAACCAGACCTTGCGGGCCTGACCAGCGACATGGCCGAACTGTACTGGAGCCCACCATTCGGAGGCACCTAGATTGGAAAACGTTCCTCAACCAGTTGATTAGCCCCTCACAGCATCACACCCTGTGCGCACCATCGGCTTGTCCAAAAAACTAGGCGATTCAGCGGCTGTGAAAAGTTCTTAGGTATCGCTATCAGGTGAGGTTGCCGTCATTCAAGTCTCGTCGATATGGCTGAAGTTCGGGTAGACTGAACAAATTTATCACAATTGGACTCATTCTGCTTGTGAAGCAGATGAACAGTACCCCGCCAGATCACAGCTCCCTTTGTCCTTGCCTTATTTGCTCCGAATCCCGATTGTGCATTGACCGTGAGCCCACTTTCTCCATATCAATCCTTCACTCATTTTTGCCTCCAGATAGGGACAAATCCTGTTTATAGGTATGGTTATTGGTGCCACGTAGAGAATCTCTGAACTACTGCGAGCGAGGCTACTTTGGTTGTATGACGTTTGGCTAGTTCTCATGGGATTGTGACGGCTAAAGGATGTATATAGAGGACAAACGCATAATGGTTATATTTCTGCGTTTGCCTGCCGACCAAGAAAGACCGTTTCGACAGGCTAGGGCTGGCACATCGGGCACATCGGGAACATTAAAAATACCAGCGAGGCTACCTGAACCCCGAAATAAACTAGTTAAGTTTTTTTTGGATTTTGGCATCAACCTCGGAGGTGCTTGAATTTGGCTGATATTTGGCTGATACTCCACAGATACTGGGACGATATATTAAATCACAGGCAATCTGAAAACGTTGGGTCGCTTTTGTCAATTATTTCTCTGTGTCAAAGGATCGGTGGATATAATAATTTAGGCTAACATGCGATATTCAGCTTTCAGCTGACCAGTTCGAGTGCTAGTTGGGTTGCTTTTGTCAGTTGTTTCTCTATGCCCAAGGATCGGTGGATATAACAATGACAAATCGGCAAGCTAATATGCGCGGTGGACTTCAACCCTCTTTCAGCTGACCAGCGCAGGTGCAATGTTCGGCTAATGGTCGGGGCAGTCGTCAGATTTTTTTTTGGCAATTGTTTTTCGTTATATACAAGTCGGGCGAGGGCATTTTGGACCAGAATTTTCTAAGGGTTTTCTCAAAGTAACCAGAAATGCCACGACTTGCTACTTTTGTTACTCTCTTGGCATTGCTCTTTGCATCCTCTGAGCCTGTCAGCGCCGATACTGGTGTCTCAACCTTCAATGACGTGCGTGGCCCTCCCTCGTTAAGTTCATTTGTTCGCTTTGTTGACTTGAGTGTATGGACTCCTACAGTTCTCCTCACAGAGTGGCGTTGCATGCGCTGGTAAACTTCCATTCAATAAAGCACAGTGCACCGCATTTACTCACTGATAATATGCTAGGTTTCTCTCCCGACAATAGCCAAGGAACTAATATCTTTGCTGCAGCGCTAGGCGATCTGTCTCCTCTTTGGACCGGAGCTCGATGTGAAGGAACGATAACTGCCAGCGACTGGTATGGTCTACACAATTTATTCTTGTATTAACTTGCATACGACCATGAACAGTACGGGAACTGGTTCATGCATTGATTGCACTGGTCGTGAGTGTTTCTAACGAGAGCATAATCATTACTATTCTAGTCTGGGCTGAACCTGGGCGTCGCAGCTGCTTGCCCCGACGAAGAACAATGTGGTCAATGCTTCAACATTTCATGTTGGTTCTGCTATCCTGGAGTCTGGAAACCTGTTCTTACTACTTTGACATTTTTAGGCGCGAGCTCTCTAGACGGTGAGACTACTGGATCTTGTTCAGATACTGTTATCAAAGTCAAGATCGTGGACGCGTGAGTAGAAGCTGGACATCCTTGCGCAGGGATGAATCGCGTTGATGTCTATGCAGATGCCCGTCCACGCATCCCGAGAATTTTTGTAAGATTGCCGAATTCGGTGGGGTAAGAAGACGAATCATCTACTCTGAGATCCTCTAGAAACTTACCTCGGTTGACCAGGATGTCCCCGCCGATCAAGCTTGCGAGGCCAGTGGGGTGAATGCATTCGACATCGCCACTACAGCTAGGAGTCTACTTTCCTCTTTTGTGCGTATCTCTTCAACGTACTATTTGGCCTCTTGCACTGATGCTCCCGTGAAAAAACAGCAAGGCAATCTGAACATCAACATTGAATCTACCAGCTGCTGAGCGAAACGTTGCTAAACAAGTTCTAGTTCACTTGAATATCTATATGCAGCTCTAAAAATTACCCATCATAAACCTATGTAACAATCCCAAACGATGATACCTTCCATCTGCAGTGTTACACCGCGTGACGTAACGCGACGCGACGAGGAAACAACAACTTATACGTTCTCCCTCATGCTGAAGCACTGTTCAGCTTATGCTTGTGGGCCATGAGTCATTCTGCCTTGCCCAGTAAGCTGGATGGTAACTCGGTTGTGCCCTCTTGTGTCAGCTAGCCTTCCGATTCCAAGTCGTCTTTGACCACTGCTTTGTGAAGACGTATTTCTTATTTCTGAGTTATTATAACTTCTTAGAATAGTATCATCTTGACCAGGACTACACTCAGTGGGGAAAATACACGAGTCTGGTCTCATAGAGTCGCTATATGCTCAAGCCGATAATTGGATGTGTTGCGCGTGATTAGCTGGAGTGTGAGTGGCCATGATGCATAACTGACAATTCATACTGCCGGAGGATAGATAACATGGATAGGGAAACCTGAGGAGAAGGACGAAGCCTGGAAGACTAAGACGTGGGTTTGGCATCATTATATTTTTCACAGCCCATGCTCTTTACGCGTCTTCATAATTTAAAATAATTATTGCTTATTGTACACTGCAAGAGCCTTCACGCTGCCCCCAGCTTGCCTAGTTTTCTGTCTGGAGCAGTATCGTCAACTGACAAACAGAAGGTGTGTGCTACATCGGCCTTTGTCTACTCGGCCCCGAAGTACCAATCCCTCAAGGCCGTCACCTTCGGACAACACAGCACCTTCCAGACAACGCCCCTCCGTAACCCATACAGTTGAAGGCAAAGAATTTCTCGAACGATAACCAAATGCTTAACACAATAAAGCAGACCTAGCGTAAGGCTGTCAACCAGTGCTTCTGGGCATGAAATAAGAATCTGATTCGTAGCCTCAGTCGCATTGCTTTTTTCCGTAAACCTTTGTAAAATGCATGTGGAGCCTCTTTTGTAATATGTACCTCGAGTCAGCTCGAGTTAATGTCGCGAGGATTTTCGTAACGAGTTATATATTTGTGTTTTGTACTTAAGAGAAACATCTGTGCATGCCAAAGCTCACGGAAAACCTTCTTCCTCCTCTTTCACTCCACTGAGCAATTATGGTTGGAAGGCTATCTGGTGCTCTGGGTTTGGTCCTCCTCCTGCAATATGTCTCTGCAATCCCAAGCCTTACTAATGATGTGTGAAACGAGATGACTATGACACTATCGTCTGGCAAGGAGGCTCCCTGCCTTCCTATTGCCCTTACTCCTCAGTACATATTCTATTTGGCTCAGACTGACACAAAACCCTACCTTTGTAACCCTCTTCTCAGAAGCAGCGCAGAGCCTCCTCTCCCCCGTCGGACGAGACAGATCTTATCCATGTGACCGTCATCGAAGGTGACAACCCTCCTTCCTCCATTGAGAACTTCGCCGACTACTGCACCGACCCCGGGGACGCCCCCGCTACTTCCGTTCCCACCTCCTTCACCGTGGAAAATGGCTGCAACTTTGACATGAGCTTCTCAGTGCAGATCACAGACTCTAACGGGGATGTGACTAGCTCTGGGTTATTCACGCTGAACGCGGCTGGGGATGAATGGCAGAGGGAGTTTAATCTTCCTGGAAGGCCGTCCACGGCGGTTATCACTACGGGTCGAGCACTGTTGTTACTTTTGATTATCCGGAGTATGAGGGTAAGTTTATGTCTTTTTTTTTGGTATCGTGAGGTTATGACTGTAGCTGACTGTTATGTTGGGGCCAGCCGTCGAAACTTCGTTGTGGACGGATGTTGTTTGGTGCGATGGCGATTAGCTGGACAGCTTCTACGCGGGAACCGAGGAATCTTGAGTATGTCTGCAATTGTGTATCGGATACATTCAGGGGATAGGAGGGATGGGCAGGTACAACGAGCTTCGCTGTTAATCGGATGATCATGAATACTTCTGTATGAATATATGTGAAATCTTGTTACTTTTTACGTCTCGTCTCCCGCAATTGATCACTGTAAGATTGACGTTTCAGACTTTTTATGCAGGAGTATCCATAACACAAGTAGTCACAGAGCTGGAAAGAGACATCAACAGCACATGGTTCATATGCGGAAATTCAAACACATTTCGAATGTAGAAGAGCACAAATATCTGAAAGGAAGAGAGAATCACTGACGGGGCGAATACAAGACGCGGAAGTTCAGGGTTTCACTGCAGTGGTTTCACGTTCATCAAAAGAGTGGAGATAAGATTGGGTACAGACTCTCTACAGGAACGAAGTATCAAAGTGGTTCCGGAGATATTTACCAGATACATCACATCTGCGGTTTCGATGTGATAACATTTGTGCCAAAGAATTGAGGTACATAGCCATCGTGCGCAAAATCGAGAGTAAACACAACTTGGATGTGTGCGCGAAAGCTTCAGGTTGAGAAAGGTAAGGTTTCTTTCAAAAGCAAGACCAGTGGCTCCTCAATATTCAATGAAGCCATTTCCATGGACTAGTGCCGTGCTCTTGGTCCACAGATCCATCGCGAAACTCCTCGAGCACCGCCAAAGACCACTCTGCAACGTTCATAGCAAGCCGAACAGAACTGCGATTAATTTCGGTAATCGGAAGATGACCGAGTAGGGTCGAAATCAACGCTTCTCCCGCAATAAGAATAAGCGCATGTAGTGGCGCTCTGGGTCATGGCAGGTCATGGATCATATCGATTATGGCCAAGGTTCCAAATCTTCCCTAGGGTTGCGTTGAAGCGATTTGAAACCGTAATTGTAGAGTTATCGTTGTGTTATTGTATGTTATCGTATGTTGTGGGTTCGAAATTGAGGATAATAATAGTTGAACATGAGGGAAGGACAAACGATAACAGGGACACAAGAATTAGAAAGAGGTTCAAACTGCATAAAGACGGGAAGTGGCTAGTGGCATCCCATCCTTGAACATATGGGCCAGAGCTCGGTATCCGGATAGCATGGTAGAGCGAATATACCGACGTCGAACATTCAGTATGAGCAGGGTTGCCTTGAGAAAATCGAGAACACGGGCCACAAGAGAAGAAAAAACAACGATCCAGGATCCTTAAAGAGAACAACATTAGTGATACTACGGAGGAGGAATCGGTGAGGCGAGAATATAATTTTTTGGCGCAAAATAGACTACTTGGAAGAGGAACGACGAGAAGTGTAGGTCCGAGGTCAGGAGAACATGAACCAGCGCCTGTTACAGGCGCTAATCGGAATTTTTTCTGATCACTTCTTCCATCTCGCAAACTCCAAAAGTCCACTGTACCGAGAGCTTTTTGAAGAGGAAAAACACGATGATGGCTGAAGCAAAGTGCGGATCTCATCTGCTTGCCTTTCTTATTGAAATCCTGAAAAACCATTCGGTATATTTGTTCGTTTGTTCTTGCGAGGTCAGAATATAAATCAACGCGGAAGTCTTGCGGAAACTGTTCCTCGTCCCAATTCAATGATTTTCGACCTGACGCACCCGCCGAAATTTGGATGGAAGCTGCCCCAACTTAAAGTCATACACGGCGGCTCCATGAACTCTCTTTGGGTCGTACGATGTAAGAGTGCGGTAGGAGGTTTTTAATGCGACAAGAGGTGGTCGATGATTCGATGAACGGCCGCGGGTAAGGGAGCTTAGAACAATCACTGTTACTCGTCGGAATCGCTGTTATGTACTCCGCCAGTGACATCGGGAATGACCATGGCTTGTTCAGTTCTGGTGCGTGTTGCTATGAAACCTCTTTGACCGTTCTGATTTTTTTATCTATTATATAGCCAAGTCTTCACTGGCACTGGTCGCCCTCTTCTGTATTCACAACCATTCAGACGAACAGAGCTCCGGATGCAACTATCTAGACCAAGTGGATATCTCAATTCTCCTTTACGATCCCATGGTATCATTAAAATATCTTATTTCGCGATACTAATAAACGACGTCACGTAACATCCAGCACAATAAAACGAATTGGATGCATCAGAACTCAGATCAGTCGAAGATGATATTGGAAAAGCTCGATGCTGGCGCTGGCGCTCTAGAGGCTGAAGCGCTGAAGTTAGACAAAGCTCCTCCACATTAAACGTCCAACTCTCACTCTAGGTGCTGGTTCAACTGGTAGGAAATGAGGAATGACCATGGTTCCTGTAGATGCTGTCCCAGCGAATTTTCCTTAACAGTGTCCGCGATCATCGATAAACAAGAAGTAACTTTCTAACGCGTTTTTTTCGTGTGATTTATGAAAAGGGTCGGAATTGGGCAGGAGATAGGGGAGCGGCCGGTGAGACGGTGATAGTGGCATTTGCCTTACAGTCTTCTTTGAGAACTCGACATACCTTCGAGGCAAACTCCGTTTCTGTCGATAACACTGAGCGGGTTTTTTCAGTTATTCAGTTGATTTTTCTCTCAATTTTCCAGGATTTTTGGAAAGATTATCTTGGCATCCTCCTCCTCGTTCGTGCTAGTACGTTGCTGCCTGCGAAACGGCGTTCGGTCTTCCTCCAAGTCCGGTTTTCCGTGCTTTACTTCGTTTGCAGATCTCTTCCAAATATTTCGTCTGTACTTGTTGAAATACAAGCTCAAGCTCGAAACCTCCGGACAATTCATAGAACAAAATCATTCTAGGTATGTTATTCTCCTCATCCATTTCGATCAACTTATAATTGTTTACAGATCATGTTTATTCTGCAATCCTCAATGATTGCGATCGCTGCCTTGATAGGATTTTCGAATGCCATTCCTACTGAAGGAACCCTTGCGCCTCTTCTTCAGGTCAGGTCTTCGCCCACTACAAGAGAGATCGATGTCCGCGCTCCAAATCCCTCTGTAGAAGTCAGCACTCCAGTGACTTACTTCGTTACTACAAATGGCAGTATCACTGGTCAGGCTGTCAAGAAAGTCATCGGAAACGAACTCGCAGTCCTCTCTCCCGGAGCTTCTGATGCAGTCATACTCGCTGCGATCACGGGGCTTGGTGCCATTACCCAGGCCGTATGTCGAAGTGGCGCGCCGTTGGCCTGCGCGGTAGTCGGCTTCACAGCCGTGATCGGTATCTTCTTCAGCATCTTTTAAAGTACTGGTCGGGACTTGTTTTTTTCCGCATCGGGATTTTTTCCTATGGTACTGGAGTACTCACCTGTTCGTGGATGCGGCGTTGCTTGTCATTTGCATCTCGAAGCGCCTGAGGGAGATTAGAGGTCAATTGGGAATGCGACTGTCGATGGAACGTTCCATGACATTCACTTCAAAAAGGTCAATGGACGTTTTGGTCTCCGTGCTATCCAAACATCCCCCTCCTCCTCTTCTCTTACTGAGGGCGGAAGACAATGACGGTGGGATGGTCTTTAACTTTAACTGGATCAGTGACAGTGAAAAAGCGTATGACAGTTTCCACAGCACTAAAACGGTAGGCAAATATCTTCGCAATATAAAAAAAATCCTTAGGCTGACCCGGTCTCTTACAGCAAATACATGGGTACGGAAAACCAGGCTGATTACTGTTGGGTGGAACGAGTCAGGGTACTCCTGGCCGAGCGAGGGGGAGGAGGGGTCACTCGAGAGTTCATGTACCAGTGAAAATGCAGGTATCAGTTAATCTCATTGCACCCGGTTTGTGTAGCTGCTGTAATTAGACGATAAATGACCTGAATTTATTAGAATGCCTAGTTTTGAATTAAATTTTGTTTTCCTGTGCTCGACTCATTTGTACCAAGCTTCTTCGAATATATCATTACTTGTGTTTTCGCACTTCCTTTCTTGCTAGATTAACTCCCCGAGTTCTCCTTCAACTCCTTCTTTCGATCTTGATTATTCTTAAAGATCCGTTTGGGTAACCGCTCTGCGTTGAGGTTTCAGACACTATGTCTTTCGGCATCTACGAGGTCCAGAGACGTATCGGGCGAGCCCTTTCCAATTCCACTCGAGCGTTATCCGTGAATGTAAGTCTTGTTGGTCCACGCCAAGAATGACCAGTTGTCGGAGAGTTTATTACACTGGAATAAAATTAATTATCATAAACAATCTTATAATGGAATAGATATGCTGGCGGTGCTACTAGTGTGTTGCAACTACGTTAGAGATCAACGGTCATATTACACATAAATTATTGTTAGGGGGATCAGTTTTTTTTTGAACAAAGAATTTTGTCAGCGTTTCAGCACTGACTGGGAAGTAGCATCTACCCCTGCCTTCAATAGAGCTACCACTTTGTTTCCACCAGTACCAAGGACTCGGTCAATCTCCGGTTGCTTAAGTTTAGAAACGAGTGGATGGAACTGTCCAAGGAGCGGTGGTTTTGGACATGCTGACAACATATGACATGGCAATACGCATGTGAAGACTCCGTAGTTTTTTCAATGCCGCAACTGCGTTGTTATATGGACCTCGAAGAGTAGACATACGACAAGCAAAGTCCCGCATGGAAGGTGACTGTTCCAGATGCTGTAAGTATTCCCGATGTTTGCCCAGCATGTACATCCGCATGCGTTCCATAAATCCGAGGTTGGCTCTTTCGCTTGACATCGAGCACTTCTCTGGTGTATCATGATTGACACCCAAGAACACATCTAGCGTATGCATTATTGTGCTTTGCCCGCCAGAAGGTCCACATAAATACTGCAGCTCAGGCGCAGCAGGATTAACCCCTTCATATATCCATCCAGGAACTGAACCATTTTGGGAGTCGCAGCCGTTAAACCAAGGGCGTATATGCCAGTAGAAAGTGTAAGGATCACAGCCATCCCTGGTTGATTGAATAAGATCACTGAATTCTCCTATAATTTCCGCGATACGCTCAAGATCTCCAGCAACCCGGTTCATCGAAGCCGAATCATCCACAATTGGAGTTCGATTGTAACTTTCGACGATACATAATAGCTGGGCACCATGTAGTTCAATCGCAGCTTGGACTTGATAAAAGTGTCGTTCGTCATCTCTTCCGGAGAATGTGTGAAGAATTGTCATGTTATCGATGGTGACAGGCTTGTCAGAGTGGATGAGCTCCCAGTTCCACGTAACTGTATCCGCGAATGTGATGACTGGGGAGATACCAAGGATACGAGATACATTCACCAGGGGGATCGCAATTGAGTCGGGGACTTTTTTCGGTTCTGGAGGAAATACAGGAGGAAGCGAATGGACATAGTATTGCACAAGCCAGCTTAATATTACATGAGCTCTCTGGAGAAGGCGCCGTTGGTTCGCTAATGATTGAATGTCCAGGACTGCGATCTGGAATTGAACATCAATATTAATCCAGAGTCACCATGGTAGACCTACCGATTTCACATGGACTCTCCAGGATTCCCCTTCCTTCTTCAAAGCCAGCGCTTCTTTGGATACATCGTCTCCCAGTCTCAGAAGCTCGGGTGCCTCTGCCAATGCATTTTCCCATATCCTGTATTGACCTGAGAGACGGGGAAGAGGCTCCGGCGGAAGAAATCCAGTAACTGGGTCGATGCCAAAGTCAGTTTGAGCTGGAAGTACTTTATTTGAAGCTTGAAATTGGTGGGTAAAAATGCGAGGGAAGAAGGAGGTTATCTCAAAGTAACCTGGCATATTGGGCTTAGCAGGATACGGGGCTCGTTATAGATATTCGGTACGTTTTGGAGAGGCTTTATATCTGGCATGTACTGACTCGTCCTTTCTTAACCTGAAACGGGTTCAAAACAACGGCAAATGAAGCGACGGTAAAGGAAGCGGGACTGCGTACTGTGCTCACCAGGGCCCTTCAAGCTTCAAGGCCCACTTTGCTGCTCCGACTTGGGAAAAAAGCGGGACCGGTAAGTACTCTTCCGTACTCTTCCGTAGCGTTCCAGTGGAAGCGGGACTCGTAGCGGATTGGCAAGGTACTTCTGTTTGACCAGTGCATCAGTATCCTTCATTAATAAACTTATGATGAAATCGACAATGCACTCTCCTATCCGATGTTGAAACCTGGACATTTTGGACCAAAATTGTAGGTGCTCCGATAAATCTCACACAGCTTGACCACACAGCTTGACTTTGAATAACTGACTTAACTCTTTAAATACTTTCCCGAGATGAGTATCAGTAATTTTGAGCAGGAGCGTCGCTGGGTCTGAGTCAATGAAGAGTTATAACCACGAAACTCAAAGCTGATTTTTGACTCACAAGTAAGGGGTTCAACTCTTAAGTCAGTGCTCTGATTGACTCGGCTCAGGGCGACGAAAAGTCACACCATTATAGGCAAATCAAGTCATAGGGTTGACTGGGTATAAGCTGGGATCTATGATCCCGGTTCGCATCATAGAGGTATCCAAAGTAGGGGTTAACCCATATGTACAGCTCACATCATAGAGCACGCCGCAGGTGGAGCCTCCGGAGGGGTTCGCATCAAGTTGGGCGGCAATCGCAGCTGCCCAGGTATACATATGTACTATGTAGCTCCAGCAAAAATTTGGGAAGTTTTGATAGTTTCTTAAGTGATAAATTCTCCAGGATTTGAGATAGATTATAAAATTACATACTCAACATGCAGAAGGGGTTTTCAAGCATTCTAGTGCTTCTCTAAATTGGTTACTATTAGTTGACAAAAAGATGCTGTTGTACTAAAATTTTTCGGTGCTTTTTCCAGCCATTTTCGAACCCTCAGACCACATAGTCAACCAAAATTTAGTGATTTTGGTTCGCATCATAGTGGTCCCTTTCACGAATTTTGGGATCATGGTTTCAGGCCTATAGTCTGGGGTCCTGGTTGACTTCGGCTTGAGTCAACTTGTGTCGGTAACCAACCGGTAACTAAAAAATATGCTTTGTCTCGTTAAAGGAATATAAAGGACAATTGATCCTGGTGCTCATGAGATACTACAATCGTAGATAGCCCATTACGGAAGAAAAATACTTGCAAGGGTGGCAGAATACTCATCTATTTCTACGTGTGTCTAGTAAATATCTACCAATCTTGATGTCTCCTAGCGTCGATTTTCGATTTGATCCGATCTGGAGCTGTGTATCCCCTTGATTTGACTACACAGAGTATGGTTCGAAGGCGACGGCCAAGGACCATCGAGACGGTGATGAAATATTCTGCAAGGATAGGTATGTATGTACTCCTTTCACTCAAAGACTTCGAGCTTCAGCATGATCTCTATCAATTTTGGGCCAGGATGGTGACGGTGTGTGGGCTGAAAAGTATCAGATCAGAAGGATGCCAGTTAGAAATGGATACACTGGAGGATAGCTCATGTTTTGATGCAACCATGATATTTGATATTTGTAGCTCTCCCCTAGGAGTCCCTAGGCAGACTCTATATGTTTGTTCACAGGCAGGCAATGCAAACTTGTATAGAGTTGTATTAATACTCATTCCCAGAGTACTCAGGGGGGACTTTGGGAAACGGTGATGAAGCAATGATGAAGTTTATCCTTTGATGACAGGGCGTAGAGCTTCAGGTTCACATGAATAAGTAGGATCCAGTGGTGTCTAAGATTGGAGAACATTCTACGGGGTTTCATAGCTTTCCAGTCAGGCCATACTTATTGTCCTTCTCTTTGACGGCTCCTCCATCTCGACACCGCCACAGTTTGCTTAACCGTAGATGCTGTATAACTTTGTCTTTAATCCAGTTATCATAATCCCAGCAATCATGGCCGCTGTGTCATGTGGTCCTTCAATATCGATACCCTCACTCAAATAGTATCTGCAATAGAGTACCGATATTTTGATACACTATGGACACCTTTTAAAAGAGCGACTCAGTGGATGGCGAGGTTTTGAATGGACGGCCTAGCGTAGAAGGGTAGCTAAATGATCGACATTCCTTTTGAGGGGCGTTAGATAATCGAGTCGGATAGAGTAGAGCCTCCATCCGTACTTCCTTCACTCAACGGTATCCATTTGGAGAGCTCGAAGGAGCAAAATGAAGGATAACTTCCCCTTTGTGATAGATATGAATTGTAAGTCGTCTTCCTTCTTCATTCGGTCCGATATTCATATTGATTGTTCAAGAGGTTTCTCCTTGTTTCTATACATTTCTTCCTCTTTCACTTGAATTCCAGAATTCTACTGCTATTAGTATAAAACATATCTCATACAGCAGTTGTACTACCTAACTTCTTAACCAACAACGATACCTGTCTATTTAACTTTACAACACTTACCTTGCTCGAGTATTAAGTAATGACCTGAGTCTGTCAGAAAATCAGTGTACAGGGAATTGTTGACAGGCTATCCAGATACACCGTTGGCATAGATGTATAGGGCTTGCGCTCTTGATTCTAAACGAGGAAGGGATGAGGCTTGCTTGATGGTGGTAGCAAATATGATTAGCGTGCCGACTAATGAAAAGGAAAAGCTGATATTAGTAGGCGATTTAGACTTGTCGGTATTCTTTTTCGTGGTCCACGTTGAGAATGCCTGATTTATTACACTGAATTATCATAAGTAACTAATGGAATAGGTATGCTGGTGGTGCTACTAGTGTGGTTGCAAGCTACGTTAGAAATCAACGATCATGGCTATATATTTGATAAATTATTGGTTGGTGAATTAGTTTCTTTTGAACAAGGATTTTCGTCAGCGTCTCAGTGCTGACTGGGATGTAGCATCAACCCCTGCCTTCAATAGAGCTGCCACTTTGTTTCCGCCAGTCCCACGGACTTGATCAATCTCCTGTTGCTCGCGTTTAGAAACAGGCGAGTGAACGGTCCAAGGGGCAGTAGTTTTGGACATGCTGACAACATATGACATGGCAATACGCATGTGAAGACTCCGTAGTTTTTTCAATGCCGCAACTGCGTCGTTATATGGATCTCGAAGAGTATACATACGACAAGCGAAGTCCCGCATGGAAGGTGATTGTTCCAGATGCTGCAAGTACTCCCGATGTTTGCCCAGCATGTACATCCGCATGCGTTCCATAAATCCGTGGTTGGCTCTCTCGGTTGACATCGAATCTCCCTCCGGTCTGTCATGGTTGACACCCAAGAACACATCTAGCGCATGCATTACTGTGCTTTGCCCACCAGAGGGCCCACATAAATACTGTAGTTCAGGCGCCGTAGGATCAACCCCTTCATATATCCATCCAGGGTCTGAACCATTTTTGTGGTCGCATCCATTAAACCAAGGGCGTATATGCCAGTAGAAAGCATAAGGATCACAGCCATCCCTGGTTGATTGGATAAGATCGCTGAATTCTCCTATAATTTCCGTTATACGCTCAAGATCTCCAACAACCCTGTTCATTGAAGCCGAATTATCCACGACCGGAGCTTGATTGTAACTTTCGACGATGCGCAACAGCTGGGCACCATGTAGTTCAATCGCAGCTTGGACTTGGTAAAAGTGTCGTTCATCATCTCTTCCAGAGAAAGAGTGGAGGATTCTCATGTTATCAATGGTGACAGGCTTATCGGGGTGGATGAACTCCCAGTTCCAAGCGACTGTATCCGCGAATGTGATGACTGGGGAGATACCAAGGATACGAGATACATTCACCAGGGGGACAGCGATTGATTCGGGGACTTTTTTTGGCTCTGGAGGAGTTACAGGAGGGAGTGAATGGACGTAGTACTGGACAAGCCAGCTTAATACTACATGCGCTCTCTGGAGAAGGCGCCGTTGGTTTGCTAATGGTTGTATTTCCAGTACTGCAATCTGGAATTGAACATCAATATTGAAGAAATCGAGTGACCACAGTGACATAGACCTACCGATCTCATACGATCTCTCCAAAGTTTCCCCTTCGGTCCTCAAGGCTAACGCTTCTTCAGATACATCGTCCCCGAGTCTCAGAACTTCGGCTGCCTCTGTGACCCCCTTTTCCCATATTTCGTACTGACCCGAGAGACGAGGAAGAGGCTCCGGAGGAAGGAACCCAGTAATTGGATCGACGTTAAATTCGGTTTGAGATGGAAGTACTTTATTTGAAGCTTGGAAGGGGAGGGTAAAGATGTGAGGGAAGAGGGAGGATACTCTAAAGTAATCTGACATGGGGCTCGGTTGCTCGTTGTAGGTATCTGGTACTTGGAGAGCTTTTATATCCCTGTAACAAGTCATCGTCACTGTCTTTTCTTAACTTGAAACAAGTTCAAAACAACGGCAAAAGGAAGCAACGGCGAACGAACTTGCGAGACCGCGTACTGCGCTGCATTAGGGTACATTTCGATGCTAATTTTTCTGCCATGGTTTTCGAGTGTCTCCGAAGCAAAAAGTGGCACTGGTAAGTACTGATCCGTAGTGCTCCGTAAGTGCGAGCAGTGGAGTAGTAAGGTACACCTGTTTGACCAGTGGCATAAGTATCTTTCATTGGTAAGATTATTATGACTCTGTGCTCGTTGAAACTTGAGAATTTGAACATTTTTGACCGAAATTATGGGTGCCCCGATACCTCTCACACAGCATTAACAGCTTGACTTTGAATGACTGATGTTAGTCTTTAAATACTTTTCTTGAGTAACGTAGGCGGCGGACCGAGCAGAAACGTCGTTGGGCCTCAGAGGAACCACGAGACCCAAAGCAGGCATTGGTTGATTTTAGGTACACAATAAAGAAGCAGCTCAACTTCTGATAATTAGTGCTTTGATACTTTGACTCCAAGTGACGACTTGAACCGAGTCACTCCATTATAGCCGCATCGAGTCAACTTGCGTCGGTAATCAAATAAACATGTTGACTTACATCGGTAACTAAAACAATAGCTACAAAGGTGTCAAGAGATGCTCTTCTTTTAACCACTTCTACGGACTGATACGATATCTATTATACCAATCCTGACTCAAATCGATTGTCGAGTTGATCCGATCTGCAGCTGTGTCCGCTTGATAACTCAGAAAGAAGCCGACTACCAAGGACCGGGGGATGGCGATGAAGATTCTCCGACAATAATGGTATACATATTCTGTTGCACAACGTGTACAGCGTCGTCTGCATCATTTTTAAGTCTTGGATGTTGGCAGTGTAGGGGCAAAGCGGGGTTTATTGAAGAACATATTTATTGGTAGCCGCGCATCGACTATGCATTAATGTTCAAACGTTCATTGTTCGAATGATTCCCTTGATACTCAGAGTACTCGGAGAGACTTTTGGGAAACGGCGGTGAAAACACCTTCGACACAGGGCATAGAGCTTCAGGTTCATATGAGCTCGGACTCGGATCTGGTGTCTAAGATTATTCAGTGACCAGTTTTCGAAGCTTACAGTCAGACCATGTATACCGTCCTTCTATTTGGCGGCTTCCATCTTGACGCCCATATTTCTGAGTCCCAGAAGTTGTCGATATGCGCCTTGTCAACACCAAGAAAACACAACGATGAGATAGCGCGTAGTATCTTGTCAGAAAAGAAAGCTGTCGTAGCCATTGAACGACAAGGTATAGCGATTATGAATTCCGTTTCCTAATGGATAGCGTTAGTCCAAGCTGCGAAAGACTTATACCAAGGGGTAGGCCTAGTGCAATCTATAAAAGCATACTCATTTTGGAGACTTGATGAAGGTAGAATAAGCCCGTCAGTTGAATAGTAGGTGAATGGACGTTCCTTTTGTGGGGCGTAAGATAATCGAGTCGGATAGAGTAAAGTCATCCGTACTTCCTTCGCTCGATGATGTCCATTTGGAAAATTGGAAGGAGCTAGGTGAAAGATAACTTGTCCTTGCAGCGAGAACGGTATCCACGATTTTTCAAACACACAGAAAGGATCTTCGCGAAGATTTTTGAAGACCTGAACCTGCAAGCACCATCCGTCAGCTCAAATCAAAAGGTTCTCGATCATCTTTAGTCGCCTACACTCACAGATACTCACGTTGCGCCTCTATACAACCTAACCAATTGATAAATCATCCAAACTCGAAGAAGACGAGGTCCTATGCGTGAGGTTTGCGGAAAAGGGCAACGGACGAAATGACAGTTAGAACAGTTAGTATTCCTTCTAATAATAACTCCAAATAAGATAAGACCGCCTACAGAGAAGACAAAAAAAAAATCGTAGCACAGCACGAAAGCAAGGTTACAAAAGGTTCATAAAATAACAAACAACAAACAATCATCGGTAAAGGAAAGAGCGCATGGTCAATATTACAAAGTTAGATATCCAAGATGAAGTACAATGCCGGTTTTGTGGAGTGAAAAGGATAAAAAAAATAGAGGGGAATATCTACCGCTTGCGCTTCGAACCAACACCTTCACCTTCCCCAATGCCACCCAAATTCCCGCTTCCACTGCCCCCGCTCACAGGCACCACCACATCGGCTTCGACGAACTCTACGTCGTTATCCTGGTCCTCTTCTCCTCCGAGTTGAGCTCCGGGATGCAGATGTCCATGCGCGTCTTCAGCGGCGTTGTCGCCGTGGGGATGGGGACTGTGTGGTTCATGGTCCTGGTCAGCGTCAGCGTCGAGCATATCCACATCCTCCGCCTCGTTCTCCTCGCGCCCTTCGACCATCCCCTCCATCGGATCAATCTGCGCAGAAAGATTCCGCCCATGGCCTCTCCGTCTCGGCACAAACGTGGAAGCCCCCGTGTCACCCTCAACCTCCGTCTCTGCGCCATCTCGAGCTTCCCTGAACGGGTTATGGCTGCTGTGGACTGCGACGGACGAGGAGGAATTGGCGAATGGGTTTGTGAGAGCGAGGTTGGCGCTGGCGACTGCGCGGGCGGTAGCGCGTGAGGCTGATAGGGCAGCGCGTAGATCTGGGTCGTTCTCGTCGTCGGGGATGTCTTCTACAGCGGAATCGTCGCCTTCTGCGCCCCCGGGGCCGCTGGCGTCTGCTTCGTCTTCGGTTTCCCGGGTTACGGCGAATGTAACGGGGGGAGGGTCTCGGTCTGCGCCTGAGCCGGTGCCGTCTTCGATGATAGCGTCAGATTCGGATTCTTCGTCGTCTAGCTCGACTTCGACGTCTTCGCCTTCGAGGTCTACGTAGGTTCTGCATAGAGGGCAGGTGAAGCTCCTGGGAGGGAAGTGTATGACGTCAGTTTGGAGTTTGAGGTTGGGCATAGGAGGGATGGAAGGACGTACCGATAATGCGTTGTTTCCAAGAGTGGCCGGATACATTTGAAATGGAATGAATGGGAACAAGGGCCAGATATGAATAAGGATTGACGAATGGACAGGGGAAATAAACCTGGGTAGAATGATTGAGTTGAGGGAAGAAACAAATGAGCAAAGTTATAAGTATGACGGACGAGATCCACGGAAGATGAAGATAGAACACTTACATATACAACAGTCGGGTAATCCTACACTCATCGCACCCTTCTTCTTCGGAGCTGCTTTACCGTCCGCGTTGGTGTTGGCTTGAGGAGAGACCGCATGAGCGAGCGTCTTGAGGTTCTTAATGGCATTCGTACTAGTCAAAAAACCCACGTCAGTAACAGAATATGTACGCGATAACAATGCACTCACTTGAACTTGTTCACTCCACTCTGCCACTCGCGACCTAGCTCTATACGTATTTTAACGCTCTTGTATATATCCTCGCTCCCACCCTGATAATCCACGCCCAGCTGCAGCAGATCCCCGTCCTTGAGTTGGTATGGGCGAGACTCTTGACCAGCGGGTGCTAGCCGGATATGGTTGAGAAAAGTACCTGATGAAGACTTTGTATCGCGGATGAAGAATTTCGGTGCAGCGGCGTTCGGAGCACCTGGAGCTGGGCCACTGGAAGTAGTCTCGACCCATAGCTCTGCGTGAGCGCGGCTGACGACTTTGCTTTTAAAAGCCAACTTGAATGAATTGGGATTGTTGTTATTGACTCCGCCGCCGTTTGGCAGAGTGTTGTTACCACTACGATCTGTGAAGCGGCCGATTCGTAAAGCTGGGTCGCCGACACGCATGTCGCGAGTGATAGCGTCGAATCGTAGTGAACGGCGAGATTCGAGATGAGGAACGAGACGGAGGCGGAAAGGGCCGGAGGTGGAGGAGAATGGAGCAGGTGGAGCGGCGGGATGGGATGATGAAGGAGCGCGGTGTGACACTGGATGACGGGAAGCGGGTGCTGTAGCAATGTTAGCTGCTACAGCTCCTGCGGAACGCCGTCGTCTGAGCATTGAGGAAAACCCAAGTCCTGTCGGGTTGGCTGCATCTGGGTTGATGGTTGTGGAAACGCCGGTGGTAGCGTTCGCGGCACCTCCCGAAGATCTTCCTCGAGGAAGTGGTAGAGGTTGCGCGAGTCCATTTGGTGATGGCGATGTCTCTCGACGAAGAGGGTCAGTTGGGGGGTTGGACGTTGAAGAATTTCTTGGTCGTCCTCTGAGAAACGAGCCAAGAATCGTTGAGCGTAGGGGAGGAGATTCCGTTCCTGCGTGCGGAGTGGCTGGGTCCATAATTCTAGCTAGATAATGAGAGCAGTTCAATGTTTCAATGACCAAGTAATTCGCACCTGAATGTGTCCAAATTCAGTGCTGGACACAATATTGTCACCTTTTAATTCTGGTTCGTCGTACGACCGTAAAGGTTAAGATGTCGGATGATTCCGACCTCAAGCTTCAAGCTTTCGAGCTTTCAAGCTAAGTCTCGCGTTCTCTAGCCAGTCGTCGCTCTGTTTCTGTTTCTGGCCAATATCGTAATATATCAGATAAAATGTCGTTAATTCTAGAATGAAAAACGCCCGAATTTGTTTCTCGTCGTAATAGCGATAAAAAGTCGAAATGTGGGGCGATTCAGGTTATAAAAGTCCGAGTGTTGTTGTTATAGATAGTGATGTGAGGGTTTGGCGTCGGATGATACGATGATGGTGGTTGAACAGAACAAAGATGCCCGGGCCCGCTGCAAAGCTCGACAGGCACGGAAACAAGAAAAGGAATTGATGTATGATGGGTCACGTTGTGATCAGCCGTCCCGACTCCCGGGCGTTTATTTCACGGAACTCTTATAAGTTATACCTCAACTTGTACAAGTTTCACTTTAGGCTCTTTCAGGCTGGTCCAGGTATTCTCGAGATTTTGGCAACTCTTTTATATAACCTACTTAATCTCGCGAATCATCGCCGATTTCTTTCTGGTCAGTCAGCCCAGAAGTACTACTAGATGATCTACTCAGATCCAGACCCGAACCACTCTTGAGCTTGCCCCTCCATGCCCGCTGTGGGAAATTGCATCTCATTATCACTGTCTACCCGTCCAATCAGGATGTATCATGGAATACTCTAATATGTAAGTACACGCTTTCCTCTTTATCAGCTCCGAGGCTCCTCCTACAGCGCAACATTCGCGAAAACTCGTGCAAGGGAGAGTTTTGCAGAACCTCTCCAACCAGCTCGGTTAATTACCTTTATGTTGGAACGGTCTTCAGTATGCCAGCGGTAAATCCATTTCTCAGAGAGATCGTTAGCTGTGGAAGTCAAGTCTTGTTTTCTTTGCACTGAATTCCCGAGGATTCCCGAGTACAGGGCCTCTCTCTTACTCTCATTGTCGCAGGGAATCCCAACCCTCAGACCAAGTCGCTTAAGTAAAGCCATTTTCACAGTTCCGGAACTCAATAACATCGACTGGGGTACAGCAACTGGAAAGCGACAAAATTAGCAATGAAAAATATTGATCTGGTGCGTACTCTGTCTTTCTCTTTGTTCAACTGCTTTTCTCTTTACCGTTCTTGTAGGGTCCCTGCCGCTTACCTTGCCTTATCAAGTCAGTGGCTCCGCAGGACTTGGTTTTTCCAAAAAATCAATTGTTATACGTGTGTTAGAGATTACGCCGTTACTGGAAGAATAGAGCATTTCTGGAACAACATAGCCTGAGCCTCGAGATACGCAATTGGATCTCGCGCAAACTATGTTCACATTAATGAGTGCTGACTTTTGATCGCTCCCATCCGACTACTTGCAGGCTGGGCATTTTTCCGGAATCATACCATACATCGCCACCCAGCTGGCATATTCCGTCAATCTGTCAGTGGTGATATCTTTCCAATGCCCATCTAATCCAGTAGTGTCACACTCTCTACTGCGTCAAGCACCAGTTGGCTATGGGACGATATCATCTCCGTTATCGCACGGTTCATGGTTATCACCGACAAAGGTAGAATGTTTGATGGGCGTAGGCTCTCACCGCCGTTGCTAGCTGCTATCCATCCACGCGTACTTCCTCATTCACGAGTTCTGAAAATTCTCGAATAGATCAACTGGATGATGTTAGAGACTAGTGCCGTTGAGGATATACTGTCTACTGTCGGGTTTACCGGTACGTCCCATCTCTCCTTTTGTTTATATTCCCATTCTGTATATTCCGTCGATGGTGAAATAATCCTAGCTCTGATTCATTCTCCACTGTGTTGAACGCCAGCTGGCTATGTCTGGGACGCAATCTCCTTACACCGTTCATAGTTGCCACTTGCGAAGGTAACCCCTCCTCGAATGTCTTCTTGGTGTGGTGTTCCCTCTGCGGAGATTTACGCAAGTCCCCCACACCAGGGATGAAGGGGTCTCAGTCTTGAATTGGTTGGCCGGAGGATGTTGGAAACTACCCCTGCCAGGTAGGTACTGACACAGACAGACGTTTTTGCAGGAGATAATGGGGATGTAGTACGGAAGGAGGTGGATAACACGTCGCATTACAAGGACAAGAAGAGTTGAACAGTATTTTTTTATTTATTACATCCCCCATCCGTGGTTTCTCGTTCTGTTTAAGGTTTGTTTAAGGTGTTGATGGACATATACTTGTACACCACTAATGACAGAGGACTAATTCAATTTTTTCCTTGCTCCTCTGATCATTGTGGTGATTCAATCCTGGAGATCCAACAGTATGAGACTTTAATATCCATTCCAGTCAATTCCGTTACATTCCGTTACATTTGATCTTCACTCAAGGTTACTACCGGCATGCGCCAGGATTGATCTTTGAACACTGTCAACAAACGAGATGAACTGTTCAGCTTTAGTAGACGCCCGCAAATCAACACTCCTTCACGATTTCCTGCGTACCATTGCTTAGCTTTCCGAGCTACTTGAGTATCCGCCTGGGCCAATCGCTGTCAATATGTCCTCCTGGGCTTCCGCAATAACCTGCCATAGAGTATACTCGATGGGATAGCCCAGTCAGTTAATAATTTCCATAAAGAAGAACATATCAAGACGCTCACCCAGCTTTTAGCACAACTCTCTTCATATGTTTTCCACCTCGGATCTACAAAACCGCAGCCGCATCCAAACAAGTGAAATAGTGGTCTCTTGTGTCCCAGCATCGTTTCTGGTCCTCTTGAGTATTTGATGTGAAGAAAATGGTCACGTATAAGAAGAGTAAGTGCTTTAGCGCTCGGAATCAGTGGTTTCCGGTTAAGCGCAGAGTGCAGATCTTATCTTATAGCGGGTAATACTGCAGCAGTAGGCAGTAAAGAATCGGGATGGCAGGGCTGATGAAATTTGGGTATACTTAAGTGCAGAGTGAAAGACAAATATGATAGATATAAAGCTATACAGCTACTTTCTTCGGTGTCGATGATTTAGCCTCTGAACTTCAATGTGGCGGTTGTCTGTGATCAGGTCAACAGTTGATTGGTGGGTTTGTTGGAGAGGGAGGGGGCTTTGTCCGCTACGCTGAGATCGCTATCTCACAAACACAATTAATTACGCACACAGTTAAAACAAGCTTTGTACATGGAACGAGCACAAACTACATCAAGGGTTACGCATAGTGGCTAGGGACAAGACGTCCTTGTCATTGGATCCTCCTTCTGGGCCTATGCCGCCGCCGTGCTACTGTCACCAGCACTAGTATTATCGTTCTTTAGCCTTCTTGGATGGCGGCGGGCTAGTCGAATGCTCACGCGGGTGCTTGTTCCCGGACAAGGGGTTACTCGAGCTAGTCGAGTCCTCAAGCGCGCGCTCCTTCGTCGGCTTATAGTGCTGTTCAAACACCTCTTGATACATATCCCGATTTTGTTCCGCAGCTTCCGCGGCTGCTGGATTCACTGGTTTCTTCGGTTTCTGTTTAGGCTCACCCACGAAGCGTTCAACCTTTTTCCATTTGCCACCAACCATTTTGTTAACGCGAACATATCGCGCTCCAGTGCTTCCCACTCCTAGCAAAGTGTATATATATAAAAAACCAGATCCAAGGGAGCAAGTACTCACGTTGTGCGATCCACGCAGTGCATGGATTTTCCGGGGTACAGTCTTCGGAAAGTCCTCCGACAAGGATATAAACCCATTGCATGCGTTCACGATCATCCTCATAAACCACTGGTGAATGTGAGCCAGAGAATTTCATTTTTCCCTGCAAGTCCAAGCCAAGTGCATTGCCGAGGATTCTGGTGACAGAAGCTCGTTCTCGGTTAAGTTGCGCAATTTCTTTGTCAGGAGGGACAGGGATCTCTATGCCTTGATCGTTAACGAAAGTAATGGGCACCTGGGCGTCCTGGCAAAGATGTGAATGTTAGGTACAGTAGGATTAACTGATTAATCACTTACACCTGACGATGGTTCTGACGATGGTCCTGACGATGATCCTGCTTTCTTCCCGCCTGGCACTGGAACTGGTATGGAGTACACAGCAAGCACGAAGCTAGCTACGACAGCGAAGTGAAGAAGAGTGAAGCGCATTTTTTGAGAATTGTGTTTGTAAGAGGGAATGCAGATTGACCGGCAAGCTGTATTCGATCGAGTGGACTGAACCGGCAGAACTGGTGTTTTGATCCACAACTTGTGTGTTACTATCACGTCCATAGTTTTTATAAAAAATTTGAAAACTTGCCTCGGAGATGCTTTGAACGTCCTTGGATCTCTCCCGGATTTTATTGTAATGGGGATAGTATCCTAGCTTTCTTTCTATCTACTTTATATAGAAAATAAATACCTTGTTCGAGCACGATGACTTTTCCGGTGTCGAGAGTGCGTTTGCACAGAGTTTTTATAAAAATCAGTCACATCAGTAACATATACAATCAACGGCACAGGCAGCGGCGCTGCCCTGGTAATTTCTTCACGTGCATTTTCATTCTCTCTTCTCTCTATTTTACGGTGGAATCGTTCCGTACTGGGACGTACCACCGAACCTCACCGAAGATCTCCAAGTCCGGGATGGTTGGACGGCTGGGATGTATTCAAGTACGTTGCACATATCTCTTCAAAATTTGACGCGACTTGGACGAAATCACACTAGCGTGAAGCCGAAAGTTCTGCCGTAGAGTAACGGCTGAGAGCGGCAGCCTTCCTGTTTGAGCGATGTCACTCAAATATCACACTTTGGCTTCAAGTTTGTCTAGAACACTGTTTTCTGTCTGTAGTGTCTCGGAGAAAAGCTCCGAGACATCTAACTCTACATTTACACGTACCACAGACTCTTTTTCATTTTCTAATTCTGCATAGAAGTGAAATTACTCATTTTTCAAAAGAAAATCCACGCGCTTCATAAAAAAACAAGTTGCGAAACTTGTAACCGCCCAAATTTAATCAAAGAAAGACTGTGAGAGTAGGTAATGGGTATTTATACTTCATTTCCGAGCCATACTTATTGCAATTCTCGAGTGGAAATGCTCTTAAAGGGCATTTTTAAAAACCTTGTGCATTTGATCAATTTATAAAATTGATGGACGTGATAGTATATGGACGAAATATGAAACAATAAAAAAGAGATCTGAGCGATTCTAGGGTATCAAAAGGCATCAGATTGATATGGATCGGCTCCACCAGGGTGATGTCCCGCAAGGGAAAATCCGACTACACTCGCCATGCGCAAGCTCGAACCACAGAGAGGAAGGCAGAGTAAGACGAACTTGGTATAAGTATAGGGTGGGTCCCTCCACGTCGCCACGCTCCAATGAACTCGAGCGACTCGACCCACACAGAGAAAGGTCAAGGAAAACACCGGGGAAACCCGCGGGAAGCGTTCAGCAATTTGCAATTGCTAAACCCGCCTCCCAATCTCTCCCAATCCCTCCCTTTTACGCCCTTTTACGCCCTTTCACCTCCTTTCGCGCTTTCCAATTCGCTCTCGATAGATTATGGTATCCATGCCCCCTGCTGCCGTCCTAATTACTCTTTTTAAACATCGCTCGTCAGCTCATATCTTGTTACTTACAGCTGCTCCGGTTGCAAATACGAGCAGAGTAGCCTTCTGTAGCCCTGAACTCGGTAAACGTTCCCTTCCCGTGTTTCGAAATTTCAACTTAGGGTTATTAGAGGCATGTAGGATCCATCTAGGGTTTTCTCAACCCTAGGGGAGGGCCTAGCGGTGGCTTAGGAGTGGCCTAGGGTCTGCACGGCCCCTGGACATTCTGGCTTTGGAGGAGCGTAGGGTTTGGACTTGGTGCGCTGGGGGAGGGACTGTAGTGTGGGCAGGGTGCTGATATTAGAGGTTTATGGGGCTTGGGCTGTATGCTGTATAACATAGAGTATATATTTTCACACATCCACCCACCTCCAGGAGATGTGCGGTGTACTCTGTGGACTCTATGACTTGCCCACATCAGGAGACGTCTACGACGTGCACTGTGTACTTGCACAAATTCAGTAAGTCATAGAGTACACAGTGTATATACCTCTAGGCACGTCCACGACGTGTACGGTGTGCCACCTTACCATGATGTGCACTCTGTACTTGATCAATTTTGTGTACTCTATGACTCCCACACATCCAGGCACGTCCACGACGTGCGTGGTGTACATTATCACGCCTGGTACGTCCACGTCCATGGATTTGTCCGGGTGGTGGAGTGCACGGTGCGCATCAGGGCTGGCGTTGGTAGCATACACCGCACACGTCGTGGACGTGCACGAATGTGTAAAACACAATGAAGAACCAAAAAATCACTGGCCAGAGAGGGAATCGAACCCCCGCCTACTTCATATGCGTAAAACTGGAACTTATTAGCATACACAAGCCATACTCTATGACTTGCACAAATCATAGAGTACACAGTGCATACACCTCCAGGCACGTCCACGACGTGCGTGGTGTACCCTATCAATGCTAGTATACCACCTTACCTTGATGTGCACTGTGTACTCTATGACTTCCACATATCCAGGCACGTCTATGACGTGCACTGTGTACTTTATCAATACACAGTGCATACACCTCCAGGCACGTCCATGACGTGTACGGTGTGCCACCTTACCATGATGTGCACTCTGTACTTGATCAATTTTGTGTACTCTATGACTCCCACACATCCAGGCACGTCCATGACGTGCATGGTGTACACTATGACCCCCGATACATCCACATCCATGAATTTGTCCAAGTGGTAAAGTACACAGTGCACGTCATAGACGTGCTTGGATGTGTGGAAGTCATAGAGTACACAAAAGTTATCAAGTATACAGTGCACATCAAGGTAAGGCGGTACACTGGCATTGATACGGTACACCGTGCACGTCGTGGACGTGCCTGGAGGTGTATGCACTGTGTACTCTATGACTTGCACAATTTAACGTGGGATGTAGTCATGGCCAGATAGTCTAGTGGTAAATGACGACTTGGTAGAATAACCTGTGAGCTCCAGTACACTTCTATCAAGTAGGCGGGGGTTCGATTCCCTCTCTGGCCAATGATTTTTTTTGGTTCTTCATTGTGTTTTACACGTTTGTGCACGTCCACGACGTATGCGGTGTACGCTATCAATGCCAGCCTTGATGTGCACTGTGTACTTTATCAATACACAGTGCATACACCTCCAGGCACGTCCACGACGTGCAGGTGTGTACCACCTTACCTTGATGTGCACTGTGCACTTGATCACTTGGACAAATTCATGGATGTGGATGTATCGGGGGTCATAGTGTACACCATGCACGTCATAGACGTGCTTGGATGTGTGGAAGTCATAGAGTACACAAAAGTTATCAAGTATACAGTGCACATCAAGGTAAGGCGGTACACTGGCATTGATAGGATACACCGTGCACGTCGTGGACGTGCCTGGAGGTGTATCCACTGTGTAATCTATGACTTGCACAATTTAACGTGGGATGTAGTCATGGCCAGATAGTCTAGTGGTAAATGACGACTTGGTAGAATAGCCTGTGAGCTCCAGTACACTTCTATCAAGTAGGCGGGGGTTCGATTCCCTCTCTGGCCAATGATTTTTTTTTGGTTCTCCATTGTGTTTTACACGTTTGTGCATGTCCACGACGTGTGCGGTGTACCCTATCAATGCCAGTGTACAAACTTACCTTGATGTGCACTGTGTACTGTATGACTTGCACAAATTCATGTAATCCATGAATCTGTGCAAATCATAGAGTACACAGTGTATACACCTCCAGACACGTCCATGACGTGCACGGTGTACCACCTTACCTTGATGTGCACTGTGTACTTGATCACTTTCGTATACTCTATGACTTCCACACATCTATGCACGTCCATGACGTGCATGGTGTACACTATGACCCCGATACATCCACATCCATGAATTTGTCCAAGTGATCAAGTGCACAGTGCACATCAAGGTAAGGTGGTACACACCCGCACGTCGTGGACGTGCCTGGAGGTGTATGCACTGTGTACTCTATGATTTGTGCAAGTCATACAGTACACAAAAGCGATAAAGTACACAGTGCACATCAAGGTAAGTTTGTACACTGGCATTCATACAACAAACCTGTCAGCAATGGTAATTTGTCTTTCCCACTGCCACTCCATCTGCTCATTAAACCTTCTCTTGTACTCAGGGCATCCATGCACGTCCACGACGTGCGCGGTGTACCCAATTGCTCTTTCACACATCCACGCTGAGTATCACCCACTTTCTCTGTAGTGTACACTGCGTACTCTATCAATTCTGCACCTCATGTGGGCAAGTGAACAAGTATGGATGTGTGAATTTGTGCAAGTGGTAAAGTACATAGTGCACGTCATGGACGTGCCCTGATGTCTGACAGACCTTACATCCACATAACGCGTGGACGTCCACAACGCGCACGGTGTACTCTATCACTTCCACCCATTTGAACTTGAGTTTTTTTACACCTCCAGGCACATCCACGATGTGTGCGGTGTACACCATCACTCCCACTCATCTAAATATCCATGCCAGTGTACCACCTTACTTGATGTGCTGCACAAGTCATATAGTACGCAGTGCACGTCGTAGACGTCCCTTGATGTGGGCAAGTCATAAAGTACACACAAAAGTGACCAAATATAAAGTGACGAGGTACACAGCTCACGTCGTGGATGTGCACAGATGTATGAAACACAATGAAGACCAAAAAAAACCATTACATTGACAAGATTGGCCAGAGAGGGAATTGAACCCCCGCCTATTTGGTGTTCGATGATCTTCGTATTGTTTATAAGAAAACCACCGAATATTCTACCAAATCGTCCTTTGCCACTAGACTATCTGACCATGACTACTAGCAATGTTAAACAAAACCTTATGAGCATGAAATAATCTAATAATCAATCCCACCTGAGCCCACAACAAACTTGGCAGCAACGGTAAATTGTCTTTCCCACTGCCACTCAACCATTAAACCTTCTCTTGTGCTCAATCCATGCACGCCCATGACATGCGCCGTGTACCCCAAGTGCTCCCGCTCATCTTCTGTTGTCTTTCACAGATCCAGGCACGTCCACGACGTGGCCTGTGTTCTCTATTACTGGAACTGTATTTTTTTTCACACATCCTTGTACGTCTGTGACGTGTGCTGTGTATTCCGACCCCACAGAAAACCAATAGATGCTCGACATGATATGAGACAAGTAGGCCAATCCAATCATAATTCATGGCATTATGAGATCGTGAAGAGACCCAGTCCAATGGTCTGAGAGGAGAGTGATCGTGTGCACAGTGCACGTCGTAGACGTGTGCACAGTGCACGTCGTAGACGTGTACAGATGCTCTGATGATAAATTCACTGACCATTAGAGTAAAGGTTCTCTCATGAATTCATGCATGTCCACGATGTCCAATGATCACTGGTCTCTTCACAATCTCATGATACAACTAATATAACTGATATAATTAAACTACCATCAATCACAATCAGATTGGCCCTACTCTGTGCCCTGGTGATATGGCCTATCGCGCCGAATGGGTACTTAACCCCCCGGCCTGTGAATGGTACCGAAAGGTGGTCAGAACCAGTGGATGTCTTGGGCCAAAGGGCTAAAGATTCTATTATTCAGATCAGCTGCAATAGAATATTCTTTGTACTGTGTGTTTTTCAGATACTTAGTCTACACAGCGCACGTCGGGGACGTGCATGGATGTGTGAAAAACCTGGAAGTGAATTGGTATCATCATGTGCGGTGTGTATGTTCTCACTCCTGTCCATTTGTGCATGGATCTTTTATTGCCTTGAATGCATCCATACACGTCCACGACGTGCCCTGTGTACACATTCATGCACCCCCAAAATAGAAACATCTTTCAATACCTACGTCGCATGCGGTAGAGTGCACAGGGCACGTCATGGATATGCAAGGATGCTTTAAAGCTAAATTCACTGATGACAGGGGAGTGATAGTGTACACAGTGCATGTCGTGGACGTGCATGGATGTGGGAGTGATACTGTATGCAGTGCACATGGTCGGGGTGTGTACACAGCACATGCTTGCGTATGCTAATAAATGCTTTTTTAGCATAGGTTGAGAGTCAGCGGTTCCCCAGCGAACGTCCGCTGCAGCATATTCTTTCCCTGTTGTGTAAGAGTATTAAGAGACCAAAGAGATGTATATTCAAATTGCCAATGAACGCAATAGTCTAGTGGCAAATGACGATTTGGCAAAATACAAAGTAAATCTGCGACAGAACTGCAGGTGTATTGGGTACCAAGTAGGCGGGGGTTTGATTCCCTCTCTGGCCATGTTGTTTACCTTGATTGATTTTTTGGCTAGACGCTATAATGTCCATTGCTTTTCTTGTGTAGGTCATCACTCCTACTCATCTGTACATGGCTTGTTTATTGCCTTGCACCAAATCAGTTTATCTTGAAGGAGTGTACACAGCACACGTCGTGGACGTGCATATATGCATTGGATATGGATTGACTGATCTGTCAACTCATACACCTTATGCACACAGCACACGTCGCAGACGTGCATGGGACAATTGGACTATAGATCGACTGACTTGTCCAAGTTGATAGGGCTTGCGTACAGTGCCCCATCAGAGGGGGCAGTGATGGTGCGCACTGCGCACGTCGTAGACGTGCATGGATGCATATTAGACTATAGATCCATTATTCTGTCCACAGCGCGTACACGTACATGTGGTAAAGGGCACAGCGCACGTCGTGGACGTACACTCCATGCACGTCGTGGACGTACATTCCATGCACGTCGTGGACGTACATTCCATGCACGTCGTGGACGTACATTCCATGCACGTCGTGGACGTACATTCCATGCACGTCTATGGCGTGCCGTAGACGTGCATGGATGCATATTAGACTATAGATCCATTATTCTGTCCACAGCGCGTACACGTACATGTGGTAAAGGGCACAGCGCACGTCGTGGACGTACACTCCATGCACGTCGTGGACGTACACTCCATGCACGTCGTGGACGTACACTCCATGCACGTCGTGGACGTACATTCCATGCACGTCGTGGACGTACATTCCATGCACGTCTATGGCGTGCCGTAGATGTGCATGGATGCATATTAGACTATAGATCCATTATTCTGTCCACAGCGCGTACACGTACATGTGGTAAAGGGCACAGCGCACGTCGTGGACGTACACTCCATGCACGTCGTGGATGTACATTCCATGCACGTCGTGGACGTACATTCCATGCACGTCTATGGCGTGCCCTGGGTCCACTAGTACTAAAGATCTGAATATTAGAATCTTTCATCACAGTTAATCACAGTCCAATGCATCCAGACACGTCTACGACGTGCACGGGGTGCACAATCACTCCCGCCTCATCTGCAATGTCCACGATGTGTCCAAGTCTTTGTTCACACATCCATGCACTTCCCTGACGTGTCCTGTGTATGCACCCCCACAATGTGCATTGTGTATACAATCATGTCCACGACATGCCATGTGTGACTCTGCCATATGCTATCCTCGATTCAAGCTAGATGTGGTCAAGTGCACAGGGCACATTGTGGATGAGCACCATGTGGTAGTATTATCTGCCCTACCGGTAGCTAGCTTCTTACCTTCATGCTTTATATTTCCGTTCACTATATACTAGCGAACAACACCATTACTCCCGTTATTTATATTCTATCCTCCTCATATTCCGCCCCATTGTACCCTACTAACCTTCCTAGAAACCTCTACTCAGGCGGGCACACTCATACGATTCGAGTATTCGACTACCATTCTCCTCACAGTCTCCTCCTGATGCAATCAATCTAATTGATTTGCGATCAATCACGATCGGATCGGCGTTACTTACTACGCTGGTACTACCTCCCACTTGTCTTGCATCGTCTCGAATGGATATCTAGCCCCCCGGCTTGTGGATGGTACGGAAGGACGGTCATGGTCAGTAGATGCGATAGCCCGAAGCCCTAAGAATTTTAATATTCGGATCTTTCGGAATGCATTTTTCTGTGTTTTACCTTTCTTCCGTTGATCTCTCTCTTGCCTTAACCATTATTCCCCTCCCACTCCCGAAGCTTCTCCGCACTGCCTAGGACATTAATATCTGTTGTCGGTGCATTAGGATTTGGTCCATGTCCGCTCTGTCTTCCCCTTGGTATGTAACAATAGCCGAAGGTATTTCTTACTCTATTGGACTGTTTTCTATGTTTAAGTAGCTAGTTACAAGAATTAGTTACTTGTAGTGCTGCTTTAGCCACTAACATTGGTAGTATAGTAGTATAGCTCGTATAGTTATAAGCAGCACAGCGACGCTAACATTGTGTGCGGATGCACAGCTAATAGTATAGTAGTAGAATAAGTACTTAGTATCATTAGTTTCTTGAAGTAGTACTGGTAGTACGGGGCCGCTAACTTGTCAGCGGATGCAGCCCAGGCTGTGCCAGTAGTATAGTAGTATAGTTAGTTACTGGTAGTAGTACTGGCTGCAGGCGACGCTAACATTGTTAGCGGATGCACGGCTAATAGTATAGTAGTAGAACAAGTACTTAGTATAATTAGTTACTTGAAGTAGTACTGGTAGTATGGGTCCGCTAACTTGTTAGCATATGCATCCCAGGCTGTGCGAGTAGTATAGTAGTATAGCTAGTATAGTTAGTCGGTTAGTCGGTTAGTCGGTTAGTAGTACTCGTAGGCGACGCTAACATTCTTAGTGGATGCACGTCTAATAGAATAGTAGTAGTAGTTAGGATAATTAGTTACTTAGCAGTACTGGTAGCACCAGGCCACTAACATTGTTATGCACTTCAGGCTGTGAAATTTAGTACACTGAACGTTGGACTGCACCGACCACAGCGTGCACTGTGTACGCTATCACTCCCCCTCATCTGTGCACGTCCAAGACGTGTACACTACCACAAACATTCATGCACCTCAGTTCACACTATACGATCCTGGTATCCCGGTGATGTTCTATACCAGAATCATCGGGTATTCGTCCACGACGTGCATGGCGTACTATATGACCCCACTCATCTGTGCATTAAACCTTGTATTGTCCTTAGGGCATCCATGCATGTGCACGACGAGCACGGTGTACCAGATCGCTCCCACTGTTTATCATCCGCTGTCTTTCACACATCCAGGCACTTCCGCGGCGTGCCCTGTGCACTTTGCCACATGTATGTGTACTGGACGTTGTGTGCGCTTGCAGGTGGTCGGGTGCCCAGGACACGTCGTGGACGAGCACGGATGCTTTGAACATGGATGGTGGAAGTAATAGTGTACACAGCGCACGTCGTAGACGTGCATGCATGCATTTGACTATAGATCTACTGATCTGGGATGCAATCAATCTGATCGAATTGCCATCAATCACAATCAGATCGGCATCGCTCTGTGCCCTGGTGCTATGGCCTACTTGTCTTGTATCCCGTCGAATGGGTACTTAATCCCCCGGCCTGTGAATGGTACTGATGGATGTTCAGCACCAGTGGATGCATTCGTTCAAAGCTCTAAGGATTCTAATAGTCGGATCTGTCGCAATAAAATATTCTTTGTACTGAGATAGCGTCGGCGGCGTGCATGATACTTAATGATCCATCGTTTCCTTCAAGTGTGTTAATATCGTATATACAGTTCATCGAATGTTAAGCTATCTAATCCTCCTCCCAGCTAGGTTCTTCACGACATAAGATATGAGGAGCTGGCCCTGAAGTTCGTGGAGGAAGCCTCGTAAACCCCTTGGGCTTCTGGCTCGTGTTCCACATCCGATCCGATCCAGCAAAAGGCAACCACTTAAGTGGCAAAACCTTTTTACGAATCGCTCCTCGAATTTTTTCCACCGTTTCCTCGTCAGCAGTAGCACATAGAGCCTTCCAATCCCGGTAGTATTGGGACGTAGGGTAGTTCTGCGCTTTGGGGGAAGTCTCGTGTCCCTTCGGAGGAAAAAGATGTCGAAATACTTGCTCTCGAGATGCCGGAGTTCCCACCTTCCAAAAAACTTCATTCCACATATCAGAAAGCTTCAGGTTGTTATACAAGTCTTCCGTCACCCTCACTCGCTCCTCTTCGTTAAGCTTCATATATGATGGTCCACCACCCTGTTTCGTAGTAGAACTCTTCAACGCCATGTCCACGAGGAACTGCCTGTAGATGCGATACACCTTGAAGTCAATATCTGGAGAGGTATTCGTCTGCTCGTCGTCCACCTCCATATCGGATCCATCATCCACTAGAGGTAAAGGCAGGCTGAGACCTTTCGATCCCAAGTTGAATAAATTGACATCTCGTGGGTCGGTGTCACTCTCCACAAAGGTCCGCGTTCGGTGAGTTTTGTTTGTTACGACTCGGCGCACGGGTTGGACTCCACGCGGAATGATCCCAACTGGATGAAACCGATATTCAATATCACCCACAGACCCTTTGAAAAGGTATTCGAATGATTTCGGGGGGAGTGTACGCGGTGTATCGGTGTCCCTCGCCATTCGCGGAACCTCGAAATTCAATATGATCCGGCGAGGAAATATGGCGCCATACGGATTATACGGAACATCTAACAACAAGTCTTCATCACCGTCACTGTCTTGTCCTCCCGTCGCCTGGTATCCTCCTTTAAACAAAAGAGTCTCGGGATCAGGATCCACAGCATCAGTCAAAGGCAGCACAGCTCTCATGAGGTCTCGTGCGGCGGATCCATCATCAGGTCGAGCATGAAGAGAATTAACGAGCCACACGGAGGCAGCGGTCAAAAGAAGTGCATCAGATGTTACCCGAAACTCTGGAGAGCCCATGGCTTGCTTCATGAGGAGCCTGCTTATTGCTTCTAACCGGTGTGCTCGGAAGTTCCTGTAAAACTGTTGAACAACATATTCGTAAATCTTCAAGTCGATAAAACTTACCACCATACTGTCCGTCGAAACCCCAGCATACATTCTTGAATAGCACCAGAGTCAAACCTTGTCAGCACTGTACATGCGTGGCGAAACGGTACTCGAACCTCGATGCGTGCATTCGATGTATTCATGTCCATCGCTTCCACAAAAAGCTTTTGGAGTCCAGTGATAAAGGGGGCCGGCTGCTTCACTCCCATCGCTTCAGAAATCGACATGAATTTCCCGTGATGATTACCTTCCGGATTGTAAGTAAGGGCCTTGTCCGTCGAGTACAGTTGAAAGTAAACCCCTTCAAAAGCACCAGCAGCCCGAACACCAGGCTCAATTCGGCAACCCGATACACCTAGCAGATGGCTGACAATATCCCGGGAGTACTTTGAGCTTCCCAGCGAAGTAATCCGAACAGCGTCCTCGGAACGTATTCCAAGCACTTCTTCAACAACCCGAGACTGCGCAGCTGTCGACCATTGAAGACAGAGTTGATTTGCGCTAAAAAACTCCACTCCCACATCAATCCACCACTCACCCTCCTCGAAAACGTTCTCCTCCAAGCCGATAGTCGTGCAGAACTCCTCAAGCTTTAACCTCGCCATGGTTCGACTGGTTAAGTGTTGCGTAGCGTGTTTATATCCCCTAGCCGTATGGAGGAAGAAGAAATCGTTGGCCCAGTCAATATTCCCAGCAGATAGATAATATCGAAGTGTGGAACCAAGTTCTCGGACATGACTTCCAGGAATCATCTTCGATTGATAGCCCATATGGCCTGAGGATTTCCTCGCACGGAACAGCTCGGCTTGGTAAGTAGGAGCCCAGTCGGAGACATCTTCTGGAAGCAGCTCAGCAATGGTAGGACGTAGACCCACCTCGTAAAATTGGGTAAGCTGATCCAAGGTCAGAGGCTTCGATTGCTGACCGCCCTCTCTTAGGGTTAGGGGTGGTCCTGACAAAAACGACGAGTGAGCGAAGCGAACGAGGCGTTTTTGGAAGGGCCAAGTTCGTTAGTTTGTTGGGTAAGAGCGAAAACAGCCAACAGGGTGTAAGATACTTTCTTACACCAGATCCTGTTTCGCTTTTATAGCTCATCAGGGCTGTTTCACATCGTCACAGACTTACACTGCTCGTCGATAGTACTTCTGGTACTTGACGAACTTTGCCTGTATCTTGGAACACATGTTTGAGCGTTGTTAGTGCCATTGGTCAGTCCCACGCTGCCAGGGGATAACAATACTCCTTATACATTAGACGCTTAGTGAGCGTCGTCCGATGTACGGTCGCATCGGCTAACTCGTAATCCTAAATAGTAAGACCGAAGCCCGAGAAGACGGACTTAGCATCAAAGCCACTTGACATCCCGTGGGGTTAGCACAAAACGCCGAGATCCGCCGGGGACAGCTGTCGATCAAAATCTTACGTTACCTTAAGCGCGCTACCTGTTTAGCGCCCCAGGCGTCTACGGGTCACTAGCCGACAGGCCGAGAGAAGAGACGCCCAAACTACGGGCCTAACTTACCGGTTAGGGTTCGGCACGAAGTGCCGGTTAGGGTTAGGTTAGGGTTACCGGGCCGTAAGGCCCAGTTAGGGTTAGGGGTTAGGGGTTAGGCTATATGAATTGACATATTAGCATGTGTTCGTCATTTATTAGATGACAGTACGTACGTTTAGGGGTTAGGGGTTAGAGTTAGGGTTCAACTTCCCTAAAAGACCTCGGTTAATACCGTCTGCGGGAGACGCAGTTATCGTAGTACTTACAAGATAGTGTGTTCAAAAAAACTTTCAATAAGTAATTAGTTTAAGATCCGGCGTAACACGTCGCTGGTTTTGGTTACAAGCTACTTCCTACAAGGACAGGGAGGGTTTTACACCTCGCGCGATGCACACCCCCCTGTCACAACATTGAACTGTTCGTCAGGTTTTACGCTGGTTTACTAAGTCCGCCGTCATTACGACCGTCCGGCGAAACGCCTACTAGGAAGAGGGGGGCATACAATCGTGATCAATTAAGAACACGTCCGTAGGGTGCGGTCTTTCGGCGGCGTTTCACGTTCACCTCCGTACGATCGCAGTCAGATCTAATTTAAATCACACAGTGTGATAGACGAAGTCAAGGTCTCCAGGTACGGCGCCACCAACATTGCGGGAAGGACCAGCATCTTGGTCCGACATATCCGCATCCATGTCAATAGATGGTGCCTGGGAGATTTCTTTTACAGCATCTTCGTCCAGGGTTTGTATTACAATTTTCTTCCAAGAACTAGCAAGGTCGAAGAGGTTAGTCGTACGTTTCCGAGAGACTAACCAACGAGCTTTGGTAAAATTGGTTTTGCGTATATCCGGCACAGTTACATCCTTCAAAGCAGTGCCTAGGTCGTCCCTCTCCACAATTAAAGTTTCGAAGTCGCCCGAGCGATCAACTAAGTCTGATGCTGCGTGTTTATACGCCGGATAAAGGCCCGTATATGAGCCAGTTTCCGCGTGTGTCCACCACGAATTCCAATAATCCGTAATACGTTTCCCAAGTTCTTTCGCATTGAAATAATCCCATGCAGTGTTAAACTCGGACTTAAGAACAAGAACGGTATCTTCCGTGTCCTGTTTGTCTTTGGTTGAGAGTCGTTTCTCCCACCGTTCTTTTTTGTATTTATTCAGCCAAGAATAAACTGCTTGGGTAGGATAACCACGCTTTACATACAAGGCCGCCAGGCCTGATATGGCGTCTAAGTAGTGTGACTGAGTGCTACTAAGTGTGGCTAAACGGGACATTTCTCCTATGAAAGTTCCACGTCGAACATCGAGTGGATGAGCACTGCCCCAAGGTATTCTTTCTTGATGGGATTTCGCTTTCCGAAACGGAAGATGTTGAATTGCACCATTGTCGTCGATATATATGGTCATATCCAAGAACGTACCGTAATTATTACGACATTCCCATTCTATTACACAGCCATCGAATTGTATTGTCTTGCTACAAATATCTAGCGCCTCGGCTGCAGTTGAGGCATAAACTAGGGCAAGACAATCGTCGATGTATCTACCGTAATATAAAAATTCCGGTAAATCCATTACTCCTGCTTGGTGCTCGAACCAAAATCCGAACAAGTTAGCCAAGTCCGGACTACAGGCTACGCCCATAGCGAGTCCCTTCTTTTGACGGAAGTAATGGAAGTCTTTGTATTTAGTTACAAATAACTGTGTGACGAGATCTCTACAGCTTACGTCAAGGCATTTCATAAACAAAAGTAGTTTACTTTGGTCAGCTGTATCTAATGGCACACCATTCTGATCATTCTCGATGTTGTAAAAATGGCAAAACATTTCTATGACTACTTCGAAACATCGATCTAATGGAATGTTCGGATAATATGCTACGACATCTCCGGTAACTATGTACAGTTGTCGCATCGGATCTCGTTTGATCTTACTTAATTTAATCGCCAAGTCCTTGGACCCATGGATAATGGTAGGCGCCGATAATATAATCGGTTTAAGTTTCTTACTAATGTATTTGGCAGCGGGATTCTGTATAGCACTATGACAGGGTATTATTGGTCGACCTTTCACTGGTTCCTTATGTATCTTTGGGATACAATAGAAGGTCGGTATTACGTGCTTATCGGAGTCTTTAGGGGTAATTCTATGTCGGAAAAACTTATCAAGTTGATCAAATACCTCCGGTTCTGCCTCCGCCGTATAGCCGGTTAGGGCTTCCATGGCGTCACATTGTTTTCTAAGTATTGCATTGCACTGGTCGAGCGTTAATCTCTCATACTGCTCAGTGTCAGTAAGTAGTGCCAATGCGCGTTCTTCGATCCACTCGCGCTTAGAGACCGCTATTCCTAGATTTTTATCGGTATTAGTAATAACGTAATTGTTATTTACGATAAAATCGCGAATACGTTTAGCATCGGGAGCAAGCGCCTTAAAAGACGTCCCTGGCTTTTCATTGGCTATAACACGCATCATTTTTAATGCGTAGAGTCTGCCTACTATGATTCCGTCTTCGATATATGACGGTAACTTAGGAGGATTCCCTTTTCGAATGTGGGGAATCTCGTAGTCTGGATCGTAAGATTCGCGGCCATCAAGGCCGTCCTTTAGTGTGAAGAAGACACGCCATCTTATGCGTTCTTCGAAATCGTCCCACGCTGTCTTAATAAGGTTTGCATTGTGCGGGGAATGAAATTGATATTTTTGTCCAACACTAAGTCCGTATGCTACATACGTCGGCAAAACTACACCGGGGGATACATGTACATCGCTACGATAGGAACTTGCCATTAATACATTAATGGGAACTTGTAGAATAATGTTACGTACCGCTTGGGGGTAGGGCATCGCTAATAATTCGTCAGGATAGGATAATGGTTTCGACCAATCGAAACTTACCAAAGGTAGAGGGCAGTCATCATCTACTGCTTTCCCTTTGCCTTTCCCTTGGCTTAGGGTTAGGGGTTAGGGTTAGGGGTTAGGGGTTAGGGGGTTAGGGTTAGGGGTTAGGGTTAGGGGTTAGGGGGTTAGGGTTAG